>JAIPRL010003241.1:0-48974 GCA_025469235.1 Pemphigus obesinymphae | reverse complement strand
TAACTTGTAACTTTACACGAGCAGGTATGGCTTCTCGCATTATGGTGTTTGAACGTTGTATCTTTTGGTGTACTTTATTTAATAAAATTTCAAATGTTGTTGGATCCATTCTCATACAGTTAGTAAACTCATGAGTGTCTTCTTCCGCTAATTCTTTAAGAAGTAAATTTGATACTCCATGAGAATTCCTTCTATCCAACCAACTTCGTACCCATATTCGTTTTTTTTCATTTTGAACACCATGTAATATTTCTAATAACTGCTCGCATAATAACTGTAGTACATTCTTTGTACATTTTTTTACCAACATTTTTCTTTTGTCCATTTTTATTATAGATTTATACTCAAAGTTTTAAAATGAAAAGAAAATAACTTTCAAAAGAGGATTCTTGAAAACTAAACAAAACTAGCAAAAGTATGTATAGTATAGATAACTATAATTTTAGGTAAATATAGTTTACTTATTAACTATACTAATTCACTGGCTCATTTCCCCTTTTACATGTGAACACGAACTCTACTAAATTATTGAACTTTTAGTGACTTACTCTAGTGACTCGGTCGAGCACTAATCTTGTGTAAACCCCCCTTTAACTGTATAAACTAAACCATACATTTAGCTAGCTTATGGGCTATATAATTATTTTATTATTTAAATTTAATATTATAATTATAATTTGTATCTTATTTATAGAATTTTTAATTTTCAGAAGAACCTACACAAAAGAAATCAATGAATGAAAATGAATTAATGTTGATGAATTCATATCAACTAGATAAAATATCGAGTACCGAATTAAAAAGTGGTGATGTGGTTTTTTGTAGTCATTTTGAAGATTTTAATCACATATATCTTTGTAAAAGTTCTAAAAACAATATACCAGAAAATCATTTTTTAATTATTGATACGTCAAAGGAAAACGGTAAATTTTAATGAACTATGTAAATATTGAATGAATATATTTTATAGCAAGTAGTATTTTTGAATGTTCATTAATTAAATATCAAAGTTCTAAGTGTGTTCATACAGGAGGAGGGATAAGGGTGTCATGTCTCGTCATGGTTTTTTTAGATTCTGAGTGGAGTGAGGAAGCTAGTGGTTTTACATTGATTTTTATTTTTTTGTTCTATGTACAACTTTTTGACCAAAAGACATAAATCTGTACACGTGACTACTTTTCCAGTAGTATTAATTTTGTATTTTAGAGAGGCCATTTTTCCATTTTTGACCCATAGTGGAAAACTACTGAAAAATTATATAAAAATAGTCAAAATACAATTTTGTCAAATCTAGTATTATGTATATTACCACCGAAACTCCGCTCAGATTCGTTTTATACATTCACATTCTGTTCATTAAGCGAAGTGCTCTCACCTCACCCCTACTGACACGCTACTAGTGAAGTGAACCTTTTATTTTTTTATGGATTTCAACATAAAAAAATAATATTGTTTTCTTTTAATTGTTTTTGTAATGTAATAATATAATAATTACTTTAATAATAAAATTTTTAATTATAGATTAATTTTTTAACTACATTCCTAAGTATGATAAATTATATTTGTGTATGATTGAACACGGAAAACGATACAACAAATTAATAATTATTGGATTGTATTGTATTATTGAATTTGTAGCAAATTTAAACAAATCACTTATTTTTTTTTTGATTGTGATTTATCAATTTTTAAGAAAAATTCCCTTTTTTGAAATTCTGGAATTGGAATTTTTAATTCGGATTGTACCCATTCATATGAATATAAAATAAATTTTTTCTAGTTCTATTTGGTTAACATATACTTAATTTCATTAATCATCTTACATTAATCATACTTGTTTCTTTTATTATGCATCCACATAACCTCTAATACATTCCTAATTCAGTAAAACTATTACTAGTTCTATTAATATAATACAGTTCTCACTATTTCTAAGTTAATCTAGTGAAATAACTAAATACTTTTTAAAAACTGAAACAACCTATATTTAAGATTATTAAGCAAATTAATTTGGTAAAGATTCGTTCGGTAATATTCCTCCTTTCACACATATAGAAAGATAATACTAAATATCTGAGCTTGGATGACCTTAATTTTAATGACATTTGAAGGTTTTTTTAATGTCCTTTTAAATTTGTGTATGTGCAAAATATATAACTGAATAGAGGTAAAGTTGAATACGCATACACTAGTGCCTCTAATATATACATTTTATATGCTTTTATATGAATTTTTTATATAATATACTTTATCATAATTATGGTGGTTGGGTGCATATATCCAAAAATCATGTTATTAATCTTCTTCACCAGTTAATATATCACAATCTTGTGAACAAAGATTATGTGTTAAAAAAAATTCAAAATGTTTTATTCTGTATTATAATGTTTATTTCACACCATTCTAAAATTTTCATATGGTTTTTTAAGGAGCTCAACTTATGAAAATTTAATGGAATTTGAAAATCTAATATTTGAAAAATGTTTAAATATATTTCAAAAATAATTCTATATCGGATCACATTTTTTCATTGTTGCATCATATTGGTATATTGGTTAAAAATAAGGCAATACATGTTTGAAGAGATGCATGTTTCTGGAAAATTGAAGGGTTTTAGGGTTTGATAATCACAAATTATATAATCAAATAATACACAAATTTAAACATAAGATAATTTAAATTTTTACATGGGCGATTTTTGATAAAGTTAGAAATTGGACTACTTATAAGACTTATTTTCTGTATTTTAGTTGAATAATTCAGTTAGTAATCATTTTTATTGAAAATGTAAAAAAGTTATTTAATCTGAATATATAATTTAATTCTCTATAGAGGTTATTGCATACTAAAATAATTAATTTTTCCTGAAATAAGCATTTCCATTATGCATCAGCATGTTTTTTACATATAGGAAAACTGTTGATAACATCCTTTTAATCCATTATAATTGCTGCTAACGTATTCTAGTATCATGTCTCACAAAATGTTAGTTGAGATAATGTGTTTGGAATGAATGTTCCCGGAATGTGCCTTTTTCAGTTGAGTTTATTGTGTAGACATTTAACACAACCAATTTATTTCAATAAAAAGTTTTAAGTCACTATTAAGTATATAATTTTTTTTAATGTATATGATTTTAATTTATATGATTAGCACATACCAAATGCATTAACTTCCAGGCCCTAATTATCATGCTCCATGAACTGAATTGTGTTAAAAATTAAAAATATTTATTAAAGCATAACTTAATAGTAATTATAGTTAATTTTATAATATAATATTATACTAATAACCTACCTATATTATAATTATTAGTGACCTAAAACATTTTATTAAAATGTAATAATAATTTAAACATAAAACTACAATTTCATTATATTCAGAAGATTGATTATAATATAGGTAGATTATTAATATGTTATCATATTATTATAAAATTAACTATAATTACTATTAAGTTATGCTTTAATAAATATTTTAAATTGTTAACACAATTCAGTTCACATTATAATTAGGGTCTGGAAGTTAATGCATTTGGTGGAATGTGCTAATCATTTAAATACCTACTAAAAAAAATTTTTTACCTACATTTTGTAGCTAATCTAGCCATTATTAATCAACCATTAAAAAAAGAATACACAAGTATTATAGGCCTGATAATATTTTATACTGCTACATTAAGTGATTGTATTGTTTAAAAAATTACTTTATGCTTATTTTTATATACTTACAGACATTGTTATAAAAAAGAATCCTAAATATGGGGAAATAGTAAGAGTGAAATTTGATGATAAAATTTTTCGGGCAGAACTACTTGGGAAGTCTGATGAAACTTATAATGTATTCTTAATGGATGTTGGGAAAACAATAAATGTGTCCACTGATGATATCTTTGAAATTTCAAATGATTTAAAAAATGTAAGAGTAATACTATTTTAATATTTTATCATACGTTTAAATCATGTATTATTATAATTAAAAATATAGATTCCTAGTTTAGTTAAAAAAGTTGGACTTAAAGGAACAATAGTTTTTAAAATAACTGAAGAAATTAGAAATTATTTTTATTGTTTATGGTACAAGAAGTCACCAGTTCCTTTAATCTTGGTAAGTGATTGTTCTTTATACATGATTTCAAATGTACATATTTTGAATTTAAATTTTGTTTAATAATAATAATGTAATTAATAGTATAAAGTTAACAAGAATCTGTTTGCATTGTGCATTCACATACTGTAGTTCATATATAGGACGCCATACACCCTATTTTTAAGTGGTTTTGTATAGGAAATTTTTATTAAATTTTAAGAAAAATAAAAATTCAAACAAATTTAAAATATTTAAATATATTTCAAAAGTAATTTAAAAATAGACTTGTGTCTGTACTATTTTTAATTGTCATGTAAAAAGCATGTTTATGCATTTTTCATTTTTTTCAACTGAGAATATTGTAGAAATATTAAATAAAAAATAAAATATAAAGAACAAAATTCTTTAGCGACTAATAGAGCTGATTTTTGATATATAAATTTTTACATGTTTTATGAGCTGTTTAAAAAACTATTTAAAAAATTTTATATTTTAACGGCTCATAAAACATGTAAAAATGCATATATCAAAGATCAGTTTTACCACTTACTAGTTTTATGTTTCATATATCTTGCATGTTTGTTTACAAGTTGATAAATATGAAAAATTGCTAATGCAAGTTTTCATTGAAAAATTGTCAGTGTGGTGTCCTCTTAAGAATCTCACTTATCAAAGTTTTGATTATCACCCAGTTTATTGACCAATGTGCATGTGCGTTAATTCCTTCATTTGTCATTGTTCATTGACATAGGTAGTATTTGTGTATGATATGAAAGAGACAATACTGGATAGGATTCTTATTCCATATTATCTTTAAATTATTAAGATGTAGTTAACATAATTTTTATTTTGAATTTTAAATGTGCCTAATTTGTTCATTTGTAATTAATGAATTGATGAGTGATGAGATAATTGTTTTGATAATAGATTTACTGTGAAGTTTATTTCATTGACGTTTTTTATATTTTGTACATTTACATTTTTACATTTAAAATAATATAATTTTGTTGCTACAATGTTTTCAAAATAATTATTTATATTATATTTAAAATATTAAAATAGTTTAAAATTTTTATCCAATTTTAAATTATCTAAAACATTTTTGAATTACTTCAATAACAAAATTAACAATATAATGATAAGTTTTTAAATTTATAATTGTTTGAATTAATTTTAACGAGCTTATAGGATAAGATAGTAAAGTTACTTGGCTCATATATATATATTTATGATATTCGAGTAAGTTTAACTATTTGTTGTTTTTAGACTCCTTATTATGGATCCATAAATTAATCAAGTGTTCTATGTAGAATAATAGGTAGAATACAATAAAAGTACTATTGTATGTTAATGTGTATGATAGGCAGAGAGAAAATTAATATTTTATTAAAATTAAGTGCTCTTGATTTGATGAATTTATTATTTTATATAAATACTGTTATTTTCCTTATAGCCAAAATATTGAGGTTGAAATTCGCTAAATTATTTAAAATAAATAGTTTCACAATTTTAAAGAGAAATAATTTATTTTTGTATTACTAGGTATACAATGAAAGTAATTTCAATTTTTTGAATGAGGTAAGTTTAAAAAAACAAATTGATGGACTTGATATTATTGAAGATTTATTAAAAATATATAATACAAACATCAATATACCTGATAATCAAACACCGGATTCACAAAGTTCAAAAATGAATGGTAAGATAATACAATTTTAATGATAAATTATATAAAACAATTTTAAGCTGAGCTGTGTGTAGTAATACATCAACTTACTGTGAAACCATATTATTTTAGTAATTGTAATATATTAATAATTTATTGTTAATAATAACATATTGTAATTGTTGTAATATTATTTGTTATTTTTCCATTTATAAATGAAAAAACAGATTGGGATTTTAATTTGGGTTTTTAAGTTAAAAAATCTTTTTGTATATTACACACAGTTACATTTTATAACATTAATTCTAAATTTCAATCTAGGTTCAAATGGTCATGGTCGTCAATATGTAATGAGTGGTGATCATGTGGAGTTTTTATTTGGAAATAATATTGACAATATTTTTATTAGACAGATAGGACTGTATGAAGAGTTTAAACCAATTGTGGACTTACTAAAAAAAGGAAACAGTAAGTGTCTAATTAAATTACTAAATATGTAATTGTATTTTGATTTAATAGATAATGGAGTGTGTAAAGCTTGTGTTAAAAATACCTGTATTAACGATATTTTTGATTATTACTATAGGTTTGGTGACTATTAAAATTTAATAGCAATTGCCCATTTTATTTTTAGTAAATTTATAATATATTACATTGGTAAAAACTGAATAAATAATAAATATGTAGGTAATATAAATGAGGAAAAATTACGCATTTTTTAAATATTTAGATTTCGAGATTTCTAGGTTATGAAAAAAAAATATGATATAAACCCATTATGGGATAACGATCTATTGTAAAGTCAATAACAACTATGGAAATTAATTTTACGAACATACAGACACAACCTGGATGTAAGGATTATCAATTGTATTTATACTATATTCAGTTTAAGTATATCTAGTCATCCAGCGAAAACCGGTCATGCCCATACCCTCCCAAAAATGTTCCTGATAACTAGTGCTGATATCGCCCGCCATAACATGACTACATGTATTAATGAGCTGTATTATTTTATTTCATGATATTGCTTGCATACGTTGTATATTTCTACAGATTTATTTTATTTTTCATTTACCTATGTAGTATGTACTTATAATAAATTTGACTGATATTCGTAAATATTAATTATACATATTTATCTATTATACAAATAAACTATAAATTTTTAATATTCGTATATATAAAATTAGTAATTTTTATATATATCATATCACCTATCTATTGAGAATTACTTTTTTTTTTTAAATATTTATGAATAGGTGTGTTATGTAACTTTTTATAAAAATAATATTTTTAATTTTAAATATTTACATGGTACCTCATTTTTTGGTCTTCCTCTTTCCATCAACGTAAATTCCCTTTTCTATTACTGCTTCAGCCCCTTTCCTCTTTAATGAATTTAATCTCAATCTATTTTCTCCCTCGTTTTGTCAACTATTGAAGCAACGAAAGTAAAGTAAGCCATTTCTTTTATTACAATGTTACACTTTAAATAATCATAAGCCCTGATTTATTTGTGTATACACTGAATCAGCATTTATATAATATATATGTATTAATGTATTTATAATTATCTAATATTCAAAATTATAATATTATATTGTTATATTTAGGTGAAAATTTTCAACCAATTAATAATCCGAAGCCTAGTGATATTATTGTAGTATATTCTAGTAGATTTGATGGATATTATAGAGCCAAAGTCATTGGGCCATATATAGATGATCATAACAAGTTTAAATGTAATTTATTAGATATTGGTATGATTGATGTAATTCTACCTAAGCATTTATTTGTATTGCCTAGTCGTGTATCTCTAACTAATGTAAGTAGAAAAGTTCCAAAACAGTACCTAAATCAACAGAATATATTAACAGATAAAATAATTAATTTATTAATTTATAATAATAATTTATAAATTCCCTTTTATGATATTGCGTTTTTAATATAATTATTACTTTCAAGCTTTTACTTATTTACTTATTACTGTGATGAAAAATAAATAATTTTAGATTAGTAGATATTATTGTTTTAAATTACTACTCATAGGCATTTTGACGATGTAGTACTGGTTTTCTTGTCTTTAAACTACTTTTCTACTACTGTTTCTTTTCATCATATTTACTCTTTTTCTTCTCCTTCGCCTTCTCTCCCAACTATTTGGGAAAAATAATTGAAATTAATGAATTTAAAATTCATCATATTTACTACATGATGATATTCGTGAAATAGTTAGTATTCGTTTAAATTATACTCTCGATTTAATATTTGTGTTATCTGTCTCTAGTATTCCAGTAAATTTAATGGTTCAAAATTACTATTATTTCACAAATAATAAAAATGTGAAACTTAATTTTTTTTCCTGTACCTAATTTCCTATTATATATATATTATGTATATTGCTTAATTATAACTTAACTTATATAGCTGAATATATTCTAAAAAAAACATTTATTTAATTATGAACAAACTAAATTAATTATTTATATTACCCTTTTTTAGGTACCATGCATGGTTAACAAAGTGGCACTTTCTGGTTTGAACAAGATGGTTAATAATAGTAAGATTAAATCATTCTTATCGACATTGCAAGGAAAAACATTTGTTTTAGTATGTTAATTTTAAGTTATTTATGGTAGATTATATAGATTTAATATTTTGTTTTTAAAGGAGTTTAATAAAAATAATGGTGATCGCTGGTATAAACAAGTAGTATTAAAGGACGTGAAAAGCAATATATCTATAAATGAAGAAATACAACAATTATTAGCTATGTCTCCTCCTATGTCTTCTACTCCTATGTCTACTCCTATGTCTCAACAGAGAAGATTAGAGAAAAAAATAAGTAAGGATTCACATAAAATCATTATTTTTGATTTCATTCAAATCTTAATTTTGAAAATTTATATTAGTTTTGCCTGAAAAGAAGAAAATAGATTTGGAAAAGTTATCTGTGCCTATTAAAAGTGTTATTAATCATCCTATTAAAAGTGGTTCATATGTTTACATAACTCATTTTGAAAACTTCAATTCAATTTATATTCGCAAAGCATCATATGAATGTGTTGAGAGCTTTAATGCATTTAATAAACAAATGTTAAAATTTTACAGAAATGGTTTGTTAAATCATAATTTAAATAATAACCATTGTAAAAATATTTTTATATATACAACATTTTAATTTTATAGCTAGTAATAATTGCATAAAAGAACAGTTAAATATTGGTGATATAGTATCTGTTATTAGTAGATCATTATTAAACAATTTTATGTATTCTCGTGCTCGTATTATTGACAAAATTGATAATGAATACAATGTATTTTATTTGGACTATGGAAATACTGAAGTAGTGGCTTCTGAAGATATATTTGAATTGCCTAATGATTTAAAAGAAGAGGTATGTGTTATATTATATTTACTATATTATAGTCAGTGTTTGGAACATTTATTTTGAAATATAATGCATTCACATTCACATTCATTAGAGTTTAAATTGAATGCATTTACATTCATAATCCATTTTTTTCAAAAAGAATGCATTCACATTCACATTTATTAAAAAATGAATGCCATCAAAAATGCATTCATTCCATTCAACAAAAAATAAAAAAAATAATATTTTAAGTCAAAATTTTGCAAAATAACATAAGAAATGTGTTAAATTTTTATGCTGATCTTAATAGGAAGTTTTCCTTATTTTAATCTTTAGGTCCACAGTTGTCATTTCGAGTAATGCAAAATTATGCATTATTTTTGGTTATAAATAAAGATAGTATGTATGGGTAATGGATATAACATTATATTAAACAACAACAATAATATTAATACCTATACCACGGATACTATATAATATTATAATCATAACCGTCACTTAGTTTGTAGCAGGGGTACGACACTATCATGGCTTTAGATATCTAAAGCCGCGGAAACTATGGTCAAAATCCTTTATTTTCTTGAATTGCGTTTCGGTGACCTGAACATACGTGTATCTAGTAACCGGGGATCTAGGTGAACGTCTTTCAGCAATTTGTCCGAAAAGAATCACATATTTTGTAATTTATCAGAACAAACGTACACAAAAAAATGCGGAATTCAAATTCGTTGTTAAACATTCATATTTTGTGAATTGTGATACCTACTCCACGCTACAGTAGATATGTAAAATATATTGCGCGCGCGTCCATTTAATTCTCATTTTACACCAAAATAATACATTATGTCAAAACAAAAAAAAATTGTGACAATATTAATAAAAGATGGTCATCAATATGAATAAAGAAAGGAGAATTTAAAAAAGATATATTTTTTGAATATAAATGATATGCATTCATTTGCATTCACATTCGTTAGTAAAATAAATGCATTCACATTCATCATTCATAATTTATAAATGAATGCATTCGCATTCATCATTCACGAAAAAGGAATGCATTCATTCCAAACACTGATTATAGTAAATGTAAAATAAAATGAAGATGTCTTCATGTCTGATATTTATGGTTTCTATATAAGCAACTTTATACATTTATTTATTACATTAATTTTTTTCTTTATATACTTCAATACATTTTAAAAGTAAATTACAAGTAGTTATTACTATTTAGAATTTAATTTTACCTCATATTATGTAATACCTATAATTTTACTACATTATCTCATATTCACATAGATAGGCAATAAACTTGTATTTTCAAGTTCAAGATATATTTTTTAAGTCTACATTTTAATATGAAATTTTTTATTTTTTTATTTATATAGGATTTTGCCATAAAAGTTAAATTACAGAATATGCCAACACTAACTGCAGACAAAGAAGATCCAATCAAGGAATATTTTAGGAAAAAATTGATTTTTCCCAATACACGCCTTTCAATTGTAAGTATCTAATTTTTTGAATTCAAATAAATGATCATTGGATGAATATAAATTTTAATTATTTTTATCATTATGGTATATGATATATTAAGAAATAAAAATAGTTCTAATAGTTGTTTATATATTTATTGTTATATTATATATGATAAAATAGTTAGGTATGTCAGCAATATTGTGATATGCACATCTCTCTAGTGATCCGATCACCCCAACAGCTGCGATAGATAAGATGACAAGGGTTCAGTGTGTGATACATCGTTATTGTTCACTTGATAGTTTTAAGTGGGGGCACTATGGCTGCACAAAACCGAACTGGATTTTGGTTGGCCCGTGGCACGTTCTCTCTCTGGACAGAGTACTTATGGTACCATCTGTCATATATATAATGGTACACATACAGTATATTATGAGTTGCATAGATTGCGTTATCTAAGCTTTATGCACTGTGATAAAAACAAATGTCCTATTTAGGCTTCATCAGATTTATTGTTTTTATAATAGTTTATATACGAGTGACTTGGTTCGATTTATAGGTGCCACTGAAAGTAGTGTACTTAACTGTATTTAAATTATGAAGATTCAGGAATACATTCGTAAATATATTCAAGAAAAAGTGGCTTAAAAATGTTTCCATTAAGATCATAGTTTTGATAGCAATTTGATAATATGGGTATTCTCCATTTTTTCCATAGTAAAATTATATATGGGAGTGCATAAAAACTTGGAATGTAAAAATTTGAACAGTAAAATGTTGGATGGTACAAACCTGGAATTACAAATTTTGAAGTCTATTTTTATAGTCATAGTCTATATTATATAAAAATGAACCAATAACATAATAGATTTTATATTAATGAACATGTTTTATCCATAAAAGAATTTCTGATAGAGGCAATAGATCGTGTTAAGTGAAATTTAGGTATGGTGGATTTAATAAGAGAAGAAGGTTTGAGTGCGGTTAGAAAAATGAAAATTAAGAAAAGCAGTGGTACTAGTAGAAATATGGTAAGCATTAGGGAGTATAGGGTGGCTGATGTAAGTTATTTAATAAAATACTGGTTGAAGGGAAAATTTTTAATGTGTGGTGGAAGAGTTGTATGGTACCAATATTTAAGGGTAAATGAGATGTACAGAAATGTGGGAGTTATAGAGGAATAAAACTTATATGAGTCACAGAATGTAAATTTGGGAAAAGGTAATAGATAAGAGGGTAAAAAGTGTTACATTTGTTACAAGAAATCGGTTTGGGTTTATGCCTGGGAGGTCAACAACAAAATCAATATTTTGTATTAGATAGTAGAGAAGTATAGAGAAAAGAAGAAGTTATATTTGCAGATGATATAGTGTTGGTTGTTAAGAGTGTTGAGGAAGTAAACGGTAGACTGAAAGAGTGGATAAGAGGCTATCGTACTATGGCGAGGGTAGGGTATACTTCCACGGTGAATAACTCAATGAGGTCTGCCATTATAAATTGCTGTTGTCGCCACTGTTAGCGACTTATTCACCATTATATTTTACAACATGGCTTCTCTGTTTATTATAAAATCAATGTCGATATAAATCAAATATTAAATTAATATATTAAAAAATCAACATTTTGAAGTTTATTTTGTTTAAAACCTGAATGTTCATAATAAAATGGATATAATTGAGTATCAGCCAGGTATGCACAATTCTAAATGATCTGGGTGAAATCTGAATGGTTGGTAATTCTAATGGAGACAACAAATGCGAGTGTAGAAAAATATGTACCTATATTAATACTTATATAATATTAAATGTGGCATGAATTAAGTAATAACATAATTAATACAAAAAAGGTGAGAGGGGGATATTTTTTTTACAGAACCACAAATTAAGATAAACAAAAATCAAAAGTATTCATTAACATTGAGAATAATATATAATATATAATATATGTATATAAGAGGTAATAGGTAAAATTTGGTTAAAACTATGGTAAAATTACATTGTACGCGCATAGTATAATATAATATAAATATATAATCTTATAAAATATTTTTATTGTATACCATCTACATAATAAAAGTATTTAATTATTTTCAATTAAAACTGGTTAGCCTAGCATACAATAAAAAACAAAAAATAAAACGAGGTGATTTAGTAAATATAACACTTCATAAAAATACATTATATTATAAGGAGGCATTCTCATTTGTTAAACACATTAATCTAAAAGTGTTGGATTGTTCCTTCTATAATTTGTGGAATAGATAGGGATACAATTTACGGAAATTAAACATGGGAATATGGAAATTAATATCATACGAAAGTATTGCACTGAAACTCCACTTAGAATTATTTTAATGAATGAAATGATTTATCATTGCTTTAAAATTAAATATATTCAGTAGTAGTAGTATTTCATCCAATGAGCAAAATCCTTTAAACCCTTATTAAAAGGTAAATTAATACATTTTTATCACTAGAAATAAAGACTGTTGTTGGTCATTTAATTTAATCTACATTTATATTCAAATATCTTAATCTAGCTTAACTTATTAGGGTTGACGATTAGTAAATTATATAATTATATATTTACATAATATAATATTATGTAATTGCAATTATTTTATTGTTGATGAAATTATGAAATAAAATTAAAATTAGATAATAAAAAAATATTGTATAGGCAGGAGTATATCACAGTTCCAAAGTCTTTTGCTCCCTTCGATTACGGTTCAGGGATCTTGGAACACATGAGGGGGCAGACATTTTATGTTATTTGAAATCATATGTTTAATGACAGAACAGCTATTCTGTGTCAATTTATCTAAAAAGAATCTCGTTTGTGATGACCGGACGTGGGGTAGGGATCGTAAATAAAACACAGTACTGTTAATTAATATCATGTATGGATCCCAGTGATAGAATATACCATCATGGTACGGATCTTGTCCACCCGGCATGTGACGTTTTTGTATTATTCTGTGGTCTAGGTACAAGAGATCTTGTTGGTAATATTTTATATCTATACCTATATAACTACTATATACCCTGAATATAGAATGGTACTGGGCAATCAATTTATGCGCAGTAGTATGTCTTTGTTCTGAGTTTTGACCTTACGACATATTAATATGGTGGTGTATTATATATATTAATCAGAATACTTTTTTAATTTACATAGGTACTTTTTAAATTTTTGAAAATTGTATTATATTACACATTTTTACAGATAATTTTTAATTTTAATAGGGTATTTGGACTTAAATGTGTTCTAATAAATATAAATTGTTATGTTAATTTTGTTATTTATACATCAACATGCTATTGCTATATGTACTTGTTGTTATTCCTCAAAAAAAGGGGTAAAACATTATTTTGAATTTTAGATTTGTTACAAACTTATATAGGTATATATTATATATATAGTAATTTGTTTATTTTAAAATTTATTGTTTTTTATAATTGAAAACTTAACTCGATTATATCATTAATGTGACAAAATTAATTTTGACAATTGAGGGTTAAACATACATATATATTAATATACCACTACCCATTTTCAAAAAAAAATCACCCACTAGCTCCGATATGATTATGATGTGTTTAAAACTTGATATTGTATGTAACATGCTAAATAACGATTGCAATATTACTAAAAACTTCTAATTTGTCTTTTTGTATTATTTGTAATCTATGATAACCATGGGCCTCCACATGAGTTTTTCTCAGTGAGGCCCAGTAATCTTTTCGATATTAATTTAAATTAAAAAAAAATATATATATATATGTATATATATCATTTATATCGTGATTATTTTTGTAGTTCACTGAAAATGTATATTATAGTTCTAATGATTGTAATACATTATTTTTTATTAGGAATTTAATGAACTCAATCCAAATGGCTTGGATGATGTCATACTGAGAACTGAATTTTATAAGATAAGTATTGCTGATGAAATAAAAGACTTATTGAAAGATCCTTTACTGAATATTAAAACTGCAGGTACATTATAATGTAATAATTTATAGTATTATTTTACAATTTTGTTTGTTTTAGTATTAATATGTACAATAGTTTTGTAACATATAATCTCATGTAATTATTGAAATAAGATTTATATGTTGCCTGTTAAATACATCAATTAAAATTTCACCATTTAAAATGTATTTTAATTTTTTCAAATTGACAAATGTGTTTTTTATAAAAATATGTGTGTTTAAGGACAATGCCATACAGAACAACAAAGTTTATCTAGTGCTATAGTTCCTTATCCTACGCGATGTATTTACAAGTTAAAATAAATTATAATTTTATAATTATTTTTTTTTTTTTTTAATTTAAAAATTTTATTCTTAATATTTTATTGTTATTATTTAAGACTTAAAGAATTATTTTTAAATATTATTTTATAATCACTTATATTGTAATTATTATTAAGAAGTTGTTTTTTATAATAGCTGTAATTAACTACCTATTATTAAGGAGTTTAGATAAGTTATTATTTAAAATTAAAATTAATTTTATTATAGATATAAGTTTTTTCATGCTTAAGGTAACACTAATAAGATATTTTTATTATAAAAGCATTTATTATTCATTGGAATTCATTATTTTTATTGTTTCCTTCTCCCAGGTTAAATGTGTAGTAAATATAAATATTGTTTTTATATGACAATAACAGTATTAGGTGCTCTGGTAACTCTAAAACTACAAAGTTGTATTCTATAAGTCCATAACCTATGTTACAAATTATTTGATAATTTGTAATATTCCATTAAAATCTTTCATGAATCATGATTAAATGAATTATTGAATTATGTTTATTGTATGAGTTATTTATAAAAAAAAGATTAAGAAAACAATCTTTAATTTTCGTAAAAAAAATATATCTTAAAACGTTAGTTTTTCTATGTGCATTTCAAATTAAGTATCTAGGTATCTATACTGTGGTAAATGAATTAAATCATAATTACTATACTACACTATTGTGATAGTGTTGATGCATTTTTTTAAAAAATTTTAAGTCGATTATTACTTAGTTTGGTAGTAAATGAAAAAAGTAAATAAAAAAGTACCTACCTAAGAACCACCTATAGTAAAATTAATATAGTTTATCGAATTTTTAATTCCAAGAAATTTCATCCACATGTTGTAAAATCATTTTAAATGGTAGGTAAAAAAATTAAAATAAATAAATAGGTACCTACATTAATTAGAAACTGAAATATTTTTTATAAAAAAAAAATATAGTTATATACTATATATATTTTATTGATTATTAAAATCCTTTTTTAAAATAATTTTTAAGCTTGGGTAAAATAATATAGTGTCTTACTCAAGCTTAACAAAACAATACATACTCTGTAAAACTTACAAGTGTTTGGAACTAATATTTTTGGATTTAAGCTCGATTCACACAGGCGATTTTAACTAATTTTGACTTTAATAAGTTATATTCGCCTGGGTTAACAGGTGGTTTTAACTAATATAGAGTAATTTTAAACAATATATTACATACATGTATATCCTACTACAACATATAGTTACTATGTCCCTCCTAAAAATTTTTCAAAAAATAATTTACATGTCACAATTATATAGGTACTACTACTATAGAGATCTGTACCACTTTCAAGAGCATAACGTAAAATAACTTAAATGTAAAGTATAAAGTGCCTATTACTACTCAGTTGGGTTTATTTCTTTAATTAGATTTACTGAGGGAGTTAAATTTGACTGTGAGTCCAGGTGAATTTGAGTCGATGATAGAATTAACTATTAGTATAGGTATAGGTACCATAATTTATAGGAACTCCAGTAGGGCGTGAGTTTATTTTAAATAAAGAGGATAGGTACCAAACATTTTAATTAATATAAATTCGTAATATTTCAAAGAACGTCATACACCCAATTTTTAAAGAGTTTTGTATAGGCAATTTTTTGAAAATGCAATAATTTGAATATATTTAAAAATAGCCTCGTGTCAATACCATTTTTTATTGTTTTGTAATTGCGATATTTATTAAAAAAAAACATGCCTACGAAAAATTACGATTACCTATCTACTTGTTTCCTAGTGGTTTTAAGAGCAAAAACACCTATTATAAAATCGAAAGTACAACATTTTGGAGAGAATGTTATATCGTTTTTCCAATAAACTAAATATTTAGCATATAAACAAAAACCATTTTTTTTTTTAAATTTTTTAAACGACTAACTTTTTTATAGGTAGGTATCATTTGATGAAAAGAATATAATATTCCCTCCAATATGTTGTTAACTTTTGATTATATAATAGATGTTTTTATTCTTAAACCACCGTGAAATGAATTATCGTCATTCTGCGTACATATATGTTTTTACAATAGACATTGGAGTGTATCAAGTTCTTTTAATAATTATACAATTCAAATATACTTATAGAACATGTGCATGTGAATTAAGCTTTAGTACTGTTAGTAGAAATTCCGGAGAGTTAAATTTACCGGTTTGCTCAAGACAAATTTGACTCCTCAGATCACTTTATGAGGAAATAATAATTATTTTAAACAGCAATTTTCGTCATTTTTCAATACCTAGTTTTTTCTGATATATTTGTCAAAAATCGACAAATTATGTCTTCAAAATACCTACCTACCTTCTGAGTTCTGATAAAATGTTATGCCAAAAAATGGGTAGGTACTTGCGCATGAAAAAATTAGACGTTAATCCTTCTTCTTGATAAATTGCTCGCAGAAAAATTTAAAACAAATAAAGATAATCGTATAATGAAAATATATTTTTCACCGCTCAGAATCAAAATGTAATCATCGTATTCATTTTTAGGGCATTATTATTACTTTTCTCAGTCATCACGTTCTATTTCCAGTTATTATTGTTTACAAATTCTACCTGAATTAATTAACTGTAAGTATTTAAGTTTTTATATTTAATATTTTTTGGTTCTGGGGGGGGGTCCAGTAACTAGTACCCCCCTGGATCTTCTGGTCGATAAATTGTTCACAGAAAAATATAAAACAAATAAAGATAATCGTATAACGAAAATATATTTTTCACCGCTCAGAATCTAAAATGTACCTACCTAATCATATTAATTTTTAGGGCATTGTATTATTACTTTTTTCAGTCATCACGTTCTATTTCCAGTTATTATTGTTTAAAAATTCTACTTGCAATAATTAATTAATACGCTGTAGGTATTTCAGTTTTTAAAATTAAAATTCAATATTTTTGGTTCTGGGGGGAGGGCAGGTCCAGTGACTAGTACCCTCCCCCCGTAAATACGTCACTATACTAGTTGCTAATGCATTAAATTTGTTTAAAAAAAAAAAGTTGAAATTGATCCTTGTAAATATTGTAAATAATAATTTCAAGTCGATATAAGACTTTGCTTTGGTTATAGTTTAGTTTTGTTAAATTTTATTAATATATTATGAACACCACAGGATACATACTATATAAATTATAATATAATTATTATAATATTATCGTTTTTATTAAATTATGATTTTGTTTAGTGATATCCACGATTATTATAGGTAGGTATTAGGCAATAAGTGCACCTATAGGTAGGTACAAATTACAATATAAATTGATGACTTAGAATAAAATATAATTTAGTAGTAGGTAGGTATTACCCATGATTTGTAAAAGTTTAATAGTTAATTATTCTCGGCGAATAACTTTAAAGTATAAAAAAAAAAATATATATATTTTTTTTTGTAAATCAACGATCTCCACATTAGTTGGCATATTTATAATTTTGAGATTCGTACAAATGTGGTCTTTCGTCTACTACTCGGGTCCACGGATGTGCAATTTTGCCATACTGTATGTCGGTGATCGCATTATGAAATCTTGAATATAACGGTGTTGACTGTTTCATGGTTGGCAATTCTATGTCTTTGCCTTCATATAATATAGACGATACCGGACTAACAATTGCTGCGGTACCAGTTCCGAAAAATTCAAGAATCTGAAATGTTTGAAAAAACGTTCAAGTTTGAATGATAATACATCCGAAAAAACCGTTAACAAAGCAATTTGAACAAATTGTTTCGTTTTGTAGGTATCAAAATTAATTAAAACTAAATATATACCTACACCAGAGGTCAGTGTCAATATATATATATATATATATACCTATATATTGTCTGTTTACAGCGGGTAGGTATTTACGAAAACAAATTGCATGCCAAAGTATATTTAAGCACTTATTTTATGTTTTATGCTTAGAAGTAATTATAATGTTGTGAAAGTTCAAGAGGATGCTACACCCGCATTTTTGTTGTCTCCGTCTAACCAACTGAAAATATAGGAAATTTACGTTCGGCATATTCTTATCACGACTTTAGAGTAGGTACCTATTATAAAATTTATAGACGAGATAATGGTCTATGCCGTAGCGTTGTTTTACAATACCTTAATAAAATCCACGAGTATCCACTACAAACTATATTGAAACTCGAAAATTTTAATTTCGAAAATAAGAAGATGCATTATGATAACAATCTCGTCTAGGTATATTTTACAGTAATATTAGAATTGACGGAGTTGTGATAATACTGCCGAACGTAAATTGTCTATATTTTCAGTTGGTTGACGGAGACAGCAATATAAATAAACGATATGGATCTGTTGGATGCTTGTTGGATACCGAAATGTTTAGACTGCGTTGAATAATGGAACATGATCAAATGATTGCAAATGTTATCAAAAATGATGGGTATAGGTACACCAGCTACTGTCGCGTATACATTTATAATATATTTTCAAAATATACGTTTTACATCTTATAATTTATAGTTTTATTTAGTTCATATACTTTATATTACGTCTATACGTACGTATAGGCACTTGAATGAAACAATTAAAATATGAATTTCAATGACACGATTATTTGTGCAAGCATACAATGCTGCGTTGTGAATTTAAGAAGAGTAAAAACATTGAGTGAGTGTAATTTACAAAAAAATTCACGAGAAGCACATGAACTATACTTATTTTAAATGTCTCTCAATGTTTCATAAAACTAGAGCATCGGTGATTTCAAAGAGAGGTAATCATAATAGAAAATCTTAGAAAAATAATTAACATAAATTAAAAATAAATTGATTTACAATCACGGATTTATAGTAGAAAAAATTCAGTAGTCAGTGTTATAATAAATTCTCCGATATTGATTACTGTTTAAGAAATATATCAATCAGAAAAATCGGTGAAATAAACGTTGGATTCGATGGAAATTTAGTTGGTAGATAAAGTTGAATTTTGGAACAAGATGCAGCAGTAAAATATCATAAAATCGTTGAACTTTGGAATATATTTTATAATTTTGATTAAACAACGCTGACTTTTGGAAGAGACCCTTAGTATAGCGTCCTTAATAGAACCTTTTACCTTTTTACATTGTAGGTATCTCATTGAATATTTATAACTTATCCCCATTTTCGGTTTAATAAATATTATTTGGTTTACGTAGTGCTCGAATTGAAAAATAAGAGAAGGGGTACTCCTGAAGGGTACAGGGGAAAAACGGTAGTAGTCCATTTTTCTAAATTTTTCAGGGGAGCAAAATTAAAGTTTATAGACCCATCTAAAAATTAAACAAAAAAGATGTTTTATGAACTATTATATTAGTAAAATGTAGGTATTAACTTTGAAATGTAATTAAAATAAATTGAAAATTGTAATGATTATATTATCAAAAAAAAAAAGTATGGACTTCAATCTTTTTTCCCCGGTAAATCTTGATTATCATTATAATAATAATTAATATTATCGTAATATTATCGTTTAAACGTGCTACTGGAAAATACATGGTACAATATTATAAATAACACAATATAAAATAAAACGTCATAAAACTATAGTAGGTATTTTGTATTATTGTTGTAGCAAACAAAAAGTGAAATAATAATATTAGATATTTCGGAGTTGGACTACAACCTATTTTCTCCACAACCTATTTTCCTTTTAATAACTATGGACTGAATGATTTTTTCACTGAATCGATTTCAACAGTCAATATTACTCTTAATAAGCTATCGAATCAAACCATAAAATAAAAATCGAAAAAAATGGACTACTACCGTTTTTCCCCTGTAGGTACCCTTCAAAGCTTTCTATAAATGAGCGACGAGCGTTTCCTCAAACTATATGTTACTATCGTGTATAGGTACTGCAGTTAAAAGAAATTAGTAAGGGTGCTCTAAACATATTATAAAAGGAGCTTCGTCTTCCTGCAACCCCCCACCCCCAAATTCGAGCGCTGGGCTTATGTACTCGTGTAATAGTTTTACATTATTTACACGGGCTTACTTTGTTATTTTTATTGAGTTCGATCAATTCGTCCATGGTGAAGTCTCTTTCTTCAACGAGGAACTCGTTCCATTCTTTAGCCAATTCCAGTATCGACTGTCTTGTAATGCCTGGTAATATCAGACCGTTCAACGGAGGAGTGGCCAATACTTTTTCTGAAAGTTTAAAATAAATAAATTGTAGTTATTTTTCCGTAAATTAAATAGGTATAGGTAGTACCTACCTACCTACCTAACTATATGGAATATAAATAAACGTCTATTTCAACGTTCCCGTAGAAAAAAAACGATTAAATTCAGTATGGCTGCAGTATATTGCCGCGTAATGCCATAAGCCAGAATAAAACTGATCGAATTATTAAATTTAATTAAAAAAATTGTATCTACTATGTACTGCAAATACAAAGCGCCCAAACTGATCACGAACAATATGCTCAATAAACCGCTCGGGGAAATTTGTTCGTATTCGAAAGCATTCGCGAACAAAATGCTCAAGGGACGACCCTCGGCGTTTAGATTAATCTAAAAATAATTAACACCATTTTGTTATACGTTTATACGTGCGTAATGCGTATATCTACGATAAATGAATAGTGTATAGAGTACCTATAGGCAATGTAGAAAAACGATGCAAATTGAATGAATCGTTATTTCGTAAACGCACAGGTGATGTCGATAAAGAGAAACGGAAATATTCAACAATTTTAGATTATTGTATAATGTATATATTATTATTATTAAATTTATGAAAATCATCGTATTTTACTCGGTATGTATATAAAAATTAAATATTTAGGTGTTGGATGGCACAGCAGCAAATAGGTTTAATCAGTATAAGTATATATAATAATAATCATATATCCATAATTATAATTTTTAACATTAATAGTATATAGGTAATTATATATTCATGAAATATGGTTGTACCTATTGTGCTTTTTTCATGGCACTGCATTATTACAGTTTGTTGTTTTATAAAGGACAATACAAGTATGGTATAGAATTCATAATTAGCGTATAATGTATGATTATTATCGATTATATATTACCGCCATTTTGGTTTTCGTAAACGATGAACACGTTCATTGCACCGACTTCTGTGATCTGTCGGTCCTCGCCAAATAACCACAACATCTGATGACAACCCAAAGCCATAGCTAATTCCTGCAGTAAAAAAAGTTTTCGAACGTAAGATAAGTACCAATATAATATTATATAGGTTTTTTTTATATATATATCATAAAATAAAGATAAAACTCGAATCTCTTCTACACGTGGGAAATAGGTTTTGCGGGACTATATACACTGCTGCGCAGATTGGGCACGTAGGGGAAACTTGGGTAAGACGAGGACTAGAGTTGGTAAGATGGGACATCGATGTATCACATAAACTATTAGCTTTACAGAAAAAATTTTAAATTATAAAATATGATATAGTGGTCATACTGACTGAATATTGTTTCATATCATCAAAACAATCAAGTGATAAGGAAAAAGTTCATTTTTAAAAAAAAACGATCATTCACAATGTAATATTTGCAGCAAAAAGAGTAACGATTGCAATGATTATAAGTTTTATTGACTTATTTTATTATATTATTATTATTTATTGTTTTTATTGAAAAAAAAAGAAGCTAATTGAGGCAAGATGGGAAAAATATAATGGGGCAAGATTAAGTGTCTCATCTTGCCTCAACTGTCTTTTTCTGAAATATATATTGTTATATTTTCTTGGTTTTAATGAACATTTTGTTAAACAAATTTAAATCATATTATTTATATTTGAACTAATAAATAAAATAGAGAAATAAAGTATTTACTAGGTATTTAACTAAATAGGTTATTAGGTTATAATACATTATTATTTACATTTATATAATATATTTATATTTTATTCATATTTGGAATCCGCAGAAGGATGGGTGCAATGCAGAATATGTAAGCAATGGGCTCATTGTTCATGTGCCGGTGAAGATGATAATGACAAAGAATTGTATCATATTTGTGATATTTGTAAATAAGTTACCATAGTTATAAGTTAATTTTAAGAAATTATTAAACTGTTATGTTTAAAAATATTTAAAAAGATTAATTAATTAATTATTATATTTATAAAGTCAAGATGACATGTTCCTAGTTATGTTTTTTTTTGTTATTATATGCAATAAAAGTTTTTTTAAATATATAATTTACATCATTCAATTTTATTTTATTATTTTTAAGAGTGTGTCCCATCTTATCATAGAATGATCATCAAAGATGGGACATCTTACCCATAACATGTCCCATCTTACCTCTAGTGTGGTCCAAGACGGGACAAAAGGTGATTTTGTGTTTAAAGATAAATATATTAAAAACAAATAATTTAACTTCAATTCTGATTAAAAATTTAGAAACTACACAGAATTGTACATAATATGGTTCTATTTGCTTCTACATATATTTAAAAAAAGCAATAGTAAAATAAGAATAAATGTTAGGTGTCCCGTCTTACCCAAGTTTCCCCTACCTATTTATATGTTATCACTTATCACTGATCACATTGAATAAGTACCTATTTATCGAAAACGAATCACTCGGAAGTCAAAAGATTATATTCAAGTGTGAAGTTTAATTTATTATGTAAACCGGTAAGAAGTGGTAATAGATAAGTAGGTATAGGTACTTCCTAATTTTTAAAAAATAATAGGTCTAGAAAAACTATGTATTTTTGACTGTATTTACTACTGTGAAAAAAAAAAACATTATGTTAAAACATAAATGCTTTTTAGCAGCACATATATATTGTAGTCTATGAAATCAAAACAAGTGTTTAAATATTTCAATAAAATGTATTTCAATGATAATTTAATCTATTTATCTATTTAATCTATTGTGTTAAGAATAAGGATTTTATCATAGGTATAGGATCTATAATAGTCGGGAGAACGAAAGGTGGTCGCTGACGGTTTATTTTCATCAGGGTAACGTAAAATAGTCGTCAGTGATATACTGATACGCTCCAAAATCGTGATAACGTTCCACAACCCCTCCCTCTAAAATAAAACTACATTAGCGAAAAGGTTGCATTTGTACCACTTAAAAAGGAAATGATAGAGACGTGTACAAAAGCGTAGCCGGCTAGACCGTTGTACACAGAGTTGTACTGTGCGACTCGCACCGTAGGCGTATTTTAGTTTGAGAACCCCTCCTTATCAGGAAAAAAAAAATAGTTGCTAACGCATTTGCCAGCGGTCACTTTTCATTCCCACGACTACCTATATAGGTGTTTAATATGACGGTAGGTTTTACCTACCTACCTACCTACCTATATAGTCGGAAGAATGAAAAGTGGCCGCTGGCAAATGTGTTAGCCATGGTTGAAATATACTGGGTTATTGCAGTTGTACCCCCACTCTATAGTATTATCACTTGAAGAAATTAAAATGGCAGCGTAAGAGGCGATGTTTTGATTGGCTGATTAAATATCGGAATTGGGCGGACGGTAAATTGAATGTATTGTGTAATATAAAATATAAATTACTAATAATTGTAAAATAACTTTATTACCTAATTATATATTTAACAAATAAATCGAATATTTTGTTCATTGAAACTGTATATTATATTTA
This sequence comes from Pemphigus obesinymphae, assembly GCA_025469235.1. Taxonomy (NCBI): domain Eukaryota; kingdom Metazoa; phylum Arthropoda; class Insecta; order Hemiptera; family Aphididae; genus Pemphigus; species Pemphigus obesinymphae. The sequence continues at coordinate 24,436 of JAIPRL010003241.1, read as the reverse complement.
TTCAAATTGATTTTATGTATAATTGATAGCCATCATTCTGTGGTAACGATAAGAAACTTTACCCTTACGCTGCCATTTTATTTTCGTGATAACAACAGAGGCTATTTGCAATAACCTAGTATATTTCAACCATAGTGTTAGCAACTATTTTTTTTCCCGATAAGGAGGGGTTCTCAAGCTAAGACACGTTTAAGGTCTGTGTATAATTTCTGGCCGGCTACGCTTTTGTTTTTATTATTTCCTTTTTAGGTTCATTCTGGGTACAAATGGAACCATTCGGCTATTGTAGTTTTATTTTAGGGGGAAGGGGTTGTGGAACGTTATCACGATTTTGGCGTGTATTACTAAAAACTATTTTACGTTCCCCGGTGAAAATAAACCGCCAGGGGCGTTTGCATCAACGGCCACTTTTCATTCTTCCGACTAAATAATATTATTATTAATATGTTTTTTAATGATTTTTTTTTTTTTTTATTGAAATAATTATTAATTTTGTATAGGTAGGTATTACTAGAACTGATTAATATATTATGCACTAATTAGATTGATAGGTATATTGGTATACCTATGTGTTTAAATGGCAGTGCGTCAATGATATAAATTATAATTGAGTAAACTGTAATCTATACCCAATGGTAGTAATAATAAGTTTTTTTTTTTAAATAGATAATAAGTACCTACCTATAGGTATTTAAAGATATTTAAGGTAGGTAATTCATTTTTTTTTTTTATTCATAATATTTAAACACGTGGGTATAGGCAACAATATATTTTAACCAAGTTTTCTAGTGTTACATTATGTTTAAAACTATAACATTTAATAATTTAAATATTCTATGAGTTACATTCTCTGGTTGTTATTATTTATTGAAATACATACAAAGTACATATTATTATAAGCATTATTTATTTTAACAAAAACCATTGTCGATTCACATGGTATATGAAGAGCGAGAAAAACATATTACAAAAATCATTTTAAAAGTAATACACACACATACACACACACCTGTGTGTTATCACAATATTTTATAAAAGATAACATAATAATATATCAGTGTCACCACTTATACACATTATTACAGTAGGTGTATTAGGACATACAACATAGGAGGTAGGTATTAGGTACCCATCTATTAATATTATATTTTGTCTAATCTATTAGGTACCTGTAAATGATAATTTAAACAATATGAGTTATTATTGAAAAAATAATATATAATTATTGATTTTGAAATAATTATAAAATTATATTATTTTTAACAGCGATCTAATGGTATCTACTATCTAATAGCGATAAATGGTTTGTAGTCTAAATAGGTATATATAGAGAATATAAATATAATTTAAAGATAAGGTATAGCATAAATTTAGTTATTAGATAGTGTTATTACCTATTAATAGATAGGTATAGGTTATTGTATTAGATATAATATTATACAGAGTACAGAGAATATTGATATTTTCACAAATTTTAATGAATTTATGTAGAACGTTTGATAAAATTTTCAAAAATGTTTTACCATTTTTGGCTAGATTAAAATGTTTAAAATTATTAATTACCTAGGTAATCTATATTATAGGTAGCATGTGATTTTTAAAAATTGTATACACTATACAAGCATAATATATTGTTTAATTAATTTAATTAAAATTTCTCGTAATGTTTAGAAAATATGTCAGTATCAATTTTATTGTTGTTATTTGATGTGTTTATACAATGTTAATGAAAATATTATTTTCGCATTTCTCATTTATGTCAACTTGAAAACATCGTAGAAAGATTAAACAAAAAATAAATTATAATGAACATTATCTAGTTCTCTACGTATCTGTTATTTTTTATACGCATATATATTTTAAAAAAATATGGCAAATCTATAGGAAAAATTAATAGATATAATAAACCTATGTATAAAAAAAAGGTAGGTATGCTAGAATTTCAAAAAAAGGTAACTGAACAATATTCAAACTAGGTATTTTTAAAATAGCTCCAAATTTCCGGTCATGTTTTTTATCTGCATACTTCAAATTTATATGTGGCCTATATATATATAAGATATTTAATAGTAACAATTATTAATAAAATAAATTAACAATATTATTGGATAACTTTCTGGTATAAATTGATAACTATTATCAAATATTCTATACGAGTCATTATGTGCAAGTAGGTTGTTTATAATTTAAAGTATATTGGTATTGGTATGTATACTTACTTGAGGATATAATGTGGTGGCGTAGTTGGCGCCCAATTTACTGTCGCCACTACCTCCAGGCCAAGCCCTGGTGAATTTTGGGTTAGCCATCAGTCGGACGGACTTGAATTTGTTGGAAAAATATGACCCCACCGTGCACATGATTACATAGAGTAGTGCTGTATCTGCTTGTCCCACACCAAGTGTACCCTATAAGTATAATAAATATATAATTCCAGTGTTGGGTAAGTTACTTTTAAAAAGTAACTAAGTTACGTTACTAGTTACAAAATTAAAACGTAACTAGATTACGTTTCGTTACCTAAATACAAAAGTAATAGCGTTATATTACTCTCTCAATTCAAAAGTAACTAGTTACAATGACGTTACTTTCAACATTTTTAAATATGTAAAACTGAAAATAATAAAATGAAATGTCAAAAATATCTTTATTTTTTTCTGATGGTCGTCAGTCGAATATTATAAAATTCAATATCACGCCTACTCCAACTTATTATATAAAGTCACACAATCATTAAAATATCTACTTTTTGCAGATATGATGGGTCATCGGAAATTTTAGGTGAATTTATCAGAATGAATTGTATTTTTTATTTATTAATATGTAACGCGTTATTTTACAAAGTCACTTATAGATAACTAACGTAGTTACTCTTAGGTTACTACAAAAATTAAATAACGAAGTTCCTATAACGTTATTCGAAAAAGTAACTATGCTACTGTAACGAGTAACGTCCGTTACGTTACTACCCAACATTGTCTATATCATATGTGTTTCAAACTTTTAGCACATAATATGTAGAGTGGAGGGGGAACAATTAAGTTATGTATATATATTATATACCTATACCCAATGCTGGGCATAAACGAGTTAATAAGTTAATAGTTAAGGTAATTTCAACTTTTAACTTAACTTTTTATGATTAATTTTTGTTAACTTAACTTATTTTTAGCTGTATTAACTTTTAATTAACGAGTATATTTTAATTAAAACTCAGTTAAGTTATTTTTGAAATAATAGATACATTTTTAAATTTTATTTCATATTGTGTATATTGTCAAAATGGTTGAATAAAAATAAAGTTGTTTTTGTCGTTTCTAATAATTCTTATATTATAGGAATTAAGAATAACAGTATTTCCAATAAAATAATAGATACTTAATTATACCTATATATCTCAAATGTTATATTGACTCAAAAAAAATTTAACTTAACTTAATTGTTAAGGAAAAAAAAATAACTAGGTATTAACTTTTAAAATTTTTTTCTATTAACTTAACTGAGTTAAAAAAATCATTAACTTGCCTAGCATTGCCTATACCTATATAATATATATATTTTTATATTAGTTAATACCTATATATTTTACATAAAGATAATAATTAGTTTTATTTAGCGTTAAAATTTGACATCATATTGTAATTTCATTTATAACTAGTGTTTTAAAATTTTCCTAAGTGAGATTATAAATGAATAAATAAATAATACATAGGTATACCGGGCAATTTTTACCTTCCGGTATAAATTTACTAGGGGGTATTAATCACCCTTTACGCTGGGCAATTATTACCTTGGGTGATTAATACCTCCGGGTATAAATTTCACGGGGGGTATTAATCGCTCACTACATTGGGCGATTATTACCTCGAGTGATTAATACCCCCCGGGATATTTGGTGGGTATAAATTTCCTGCGTCATCACCGGTATACGTATATTGTAATATTATTGTTCTTAATTAATACGGCAATAGAACATACCTATTATTCTATATTATAATCGTTTTCCCAAAAAATAATAATATGCTGAAAATAACTATAGAGAAAAAGATTGTATGAAGTTATTTATTAAAAATATACTCAAGAGAGCACGTGGGCTCAGAACAAAAAGGTTCTAAATTACCGATTTTGAAAATAGTATTATTTTATACCAAATCATTAATTTTTTTATAGCCTATAATTTGAATCCGGAATGTATGTACCTACTAACTCGCATCATTATTAAATGAGTGACCGAGAATGAAAATGTTCTAAATGAATATTAGAAATTTTAAAATTTAAAAAAATCAATTTGAACAATTCGACGATACCGGGATAGAACCTTTTCGTTCGAAGCCCGTAAGTCGTTACGCTCAATATAATATCTAATTATGTCAACAAATAATTATTATTTTAACTCAATTATTTACTTTTATATTTACTATTTTTTGAACTCTCTACGTTGTTATCATATCTGTGTGTTTAAAATGTTTGGCGATGACAACAATATATATTAATATTATATACCTATTTATATATTATTATAATTAATAATTTATGATAATAATCAGAATCTCCATGGAATTTTTTTTCTATAAACGAATCACTTACTTCTGTGCCTATGAGGTTAGGTCTGACGTATAAACTGAGCGGCGCAGACGTGGGTAACCAATCGCTGTCGATGGACACCAAACGTTCAATACCTTTGAGTAATATGTCTTTTTCTATTTCCGGTAGACCTACTCGTTTGGCCGATGCGTTTAACCTCTGCAAGTTTAGTTCTGGTCGGAATAGATTCATGTGACCGTGCACCGATCTGTATGCCTTCATTCCTTCGAAAACCTTTACGCAATAATAATAATAATAATAATAATAATAATAATAATAATAATAATAATAATAAAAATAATATATGTTTCCATTAATATTATACTATTTTTAATATTGTAATAATTATTAATTTAAAACAACTCTCGAGGGGTCAAGGTGATGATGTATGATTACATTATAATCATCTATCTGAACTATATACCTAATGCAAACAGTATAAAGACTATAGTAGGTATCTATATTGTATGAATTGATCAAAATGATAAAAATAATGAAATATTTTGCAACGCAATATTATTTTTAGTGTAATAGATACAGCGGTTTGCTTTTTTATACAATCATGTATATATTTTTTAAAATAAACATTTTTATTTGGTTCCTATATGTTGATATACATTTCCGTAATCTTAATTAAGTACAAAAAATTAAAATATCCGCAATTATTATTTAACTCAATCTGGCATTATATAGCGTATATGTGTGCACTAAACTTGAATATTGTGTCAAATTATAAAATATATATTTTGTTTTATAATTATTTTAATAATGGCATTTTAACGAAACTGGATTATATACTTAGATTTAATTATCTATAGATAATTTGTTGGTACAAAAATAAATATTAGTGAAAGTAGATTGAGATTTTATGTTATGTATTTTTTTAACTATGACGTTATTATTATTTAGCCATGAATATAGCCAAATATTTGGTACCTAACAAATTTGGATTTTTGATAAATGTCATGCACTTATAACCGGCCCGGCGATATTCCGTTTATTTTCATTTATTGAAATTATTGTTGAAATATAAAATTACTGTAAGTACATTAGTTTGTGTTTTTTTTTTTTTTTTTAAATAGATACTAATCTATTATTATAGCACGTATAGAGGATTAGCACAAGCATAATTTTGTTGATCTTGATTCTTACGCATAAACGTTATTATAAAATAAATAATGTTTTTTATTTTAGATTCTGAGCGAAGCCAGGACTATATTGGTTTTACGATTATGTGTTTTTTTAAAAAATTTATTTTATTTTTAGAAATTTTTAAGCTATTTATGTATGTGTGTATTCACATATTATGTGTGAAATAAATATTAAAACAATAGATCCATAAAATTGAAATTTTTACATTAGCACAAGGCGAAAAAAATATTTTGGAAATATTTTTCTCATTTTTGGCCTATTTATAGCAATTTTCAATTTGGAGTCATTTAATTCATAATAGGTACCTTTAATTTTTCTACTTTACAGGAGAATTAGATTTTTCGCATTTTTTTTTTTTTGGATAAATATATATTTTTTGATCAAAAAAATACTGGTGAAGTCAGTATTTGGCGATCGGACTTGGTCTTAAAGTTATATCAAATTGAAATTTAGCGAGTAGTCTAATGATAGTTAATGGGCGGGATCCTCGTTTCGATTCCCGATACTTCCAAATACATTTTTTGCAATTTTGTCAACATTATATAATATATAATATTATCATATTATTATTTATTATTAGTATAATGTACAGTAATTGTCAAGTATATCCACCGAAGCTTGGCTGAGAATCGTTTTTTTTTTTAGAAATAAATGATTTATCATTGCTTTTAAATTCAATATATCCGTCATCATTATCCTATAAGTGCTTTTTAGTAATTGAAATAATAGATATGTTTTCGCGATTAACCTGGTTATGGGGTTTTGTCTTATCTATAACCAAACATAATAACCATTCCATTTGATCGGTTATAATTATTATAACCTGCAAAACTGATTGTTTAGAAAATTAATAATAGCGAAAACACGCCTAATGTGTATGTAATATTATTTTCATATTATAAGTATATAATATATAATATATGATTTTTTTTTTTTTTTTTTTTACCTCTGTAGCATAATGGAGTACTTTAGCCGCGGGGTGTAAATTGAGATGTTCCATCGGTGTGATGTACGGTTTTTGCCAACCACCTGCATGCTTATCGTAAGATATTTTTAGCATATGGTCTGTAAAAATAGTGCCGAATTTAATTTGAGTGCCACTCTTTAGCATATTGGTAACGTTATCATTAAGTCTCGAAGATTTGCACACAGTAATGTCGATATCTGGTTTTGAGTACTGTAAATACAATTAGAAAAACATTCATGTCTTAAGCAAATATATTATAGAAATTATATTTTTAGCGAATTGTAATCATGGTGCGGGTGTTATTTAAATATCGATTGAATAAAATAATCAATATGTAATATACAGGGTGCGGCCAAAAGATCTTACTAATTTTCGAGGTAAAACGGAACATCGTACAAGTTATTCAAATTTGTCGTACAGGATTACAGTACATATTATTATATATAGGTACATACAATGTATACGTATTTGATATTATTATTATAGTGTAGTTTGAGTTTCAATGGATTTAAAATATTATCTCACAATGTGCAGGTGTCTTTAATCGCCAATACACATTTTCAGGCGTGTTCCTTGAGGCAATGAAAATCCGCATAGCCAACATCACATGCACTACCATATTATTAACATGTGTTTTTTACTTTGAGGATACCATAAAAGCCGAGGCACACAAACAATCAGTAAAAAAAAATCGGGAAGCTTTCAAGGTCGCTATTCGCCTAGATAAATCAGTCGAATACTTATTGTATAAGATATGATCGCAAGATAGGTGAAAAACTATGGGAAATGTCTGCAAATGTGTATTCGTTATGAAGGACATCGCGATAAGGGATTTGGAAGCGGAGATTTTCTATTTCTCTCTATTACACACGTAACATAACAATTTAGACGTTTTCCACTTCCGACGTGTCCCGATTAATCTAGTGCCTGAAAATTTATTTGAATTCTTGAAAACGACTTTCCAAATTTTTTTCCATGAAAATACGTTAATTTTTATAGGCTCAAATACATTATCCCAACTTTAGTGGGACTTGGATAATGTTGAAAATGTGGAAAAGTCGATGTAAAGTAGACGTGACGACCATTTTAGATCAGTTTTCCGAACTTTTATAATAGGTAGGTACATATAAAATTGCTATGTTACGCGTGTGTGATAGAGACAAACAGAAAATCGCCACTTCTAATATTCCCTTTAAGGCAGGGTGACATATTTTAAAAATTAAAAACTGGACACAATAATAAGAAAAGTGGATCGTAATAATTTTCTATCAAATTTTCATGAATCAGTTAAATTAGTTGAAAAAAAAAATAATCATTCGTTAATTTTTTGCCAAAATTTTAATGATTCGCTTAGAAAAATTGTATATAATCAAAAACGGGACCCTATTTCCAAAATGGGACGTACTCTACCTTATAGTAATATAATTTTTAAAATCTGCAAATATTCAAAATAAAACTATACTAGGTATATGTACATTGATCCTGTAAAAATGCATTTTTGATAACTTGTATGATATTGTTTTTAGTTATTATAATATATAGAGCTAATTAATAATAATAAATATGTATTAGTATAGGTAATATACGAGTATATAATATATACATTTATTAATAAATTATTATTGAGAGGACGCCATATAACCGACTTTTAAGAGGTTCTGTATAGTCAAATTTTAACACTTCAAAAATATTCAAATATATTTAAAAGTAATTTAAAAACAACGCCATGTCAGTATCATTTTGTATTGTTGTGTAACTACGACATTTGTTAGAAAATATTGTAATATAAAACTATTAAAACGGATTTATAGTTATTTAAGAGTTAAAACATCTTATCGATAAAAGATAATATTTTGGAGTGAATCTCGTTTTGGAATTAGTAAAACAGTAATCGTGGCTTAAAAAAAGTTTAAAAAAGCAACTTTTTAAAACACCAATAACTTAGTGAATTAAAAAAATTTAAACAGTTAGTTCCGAAATATTGCCTTCTATCAATTTTTTTTATAGGTAATTTAACTCTAAAGAGTCTAAACACTTTAAGAATCTGTTTTAACAGTTTTGAGTAAACATTATTTTACCAATGAGAATCGGCAGTGAGTGGTGTCATCTTAATAATAGAGTTTTTTTTTTTTTTAAATAGGTATAATATAATATTTTTTGGTATCTATAATACATCATATTGTAGTCAAAAAAAAAAAAAAAAAAAATAATGAAATACTTGTAATATAATATCATAGGTTCTTATGTATATAATATATGTATATGTATAATGTATATTATTATATAAATATGCACTACAATAAATCATTGCAGTCTATTTTTGGACTCTACACGATCTCAATATAATTAATTATATTATAAAAACTTTTATCATCTAAAAATAATGTTCATATCATAATTATAAATGATAATGTTTTACATATTCATTTAGCTAAATTTAATCTCGTATTACGTTATGCATCTCCACTAGTATAAAGTATTACTATTTTCACTATAAATACAGACTATACAGTGTAGGTCTGCGTATATATAAAGATTTGTATATTTTTTACATACTTTGATTTCATATTTTAAACATCTATATTTTTGAGTGTTGGCTATAGGCTATGGGTAGGTACTTAAATGTACTTTGATAACTTACAGCTAAACCTCAATAAAAAAAAAAAAAACATTTTATATTACAATTAGCAATATATAGAACACTTTTCTCTACTTCGTATATATATACTCACATTTTTTTTACATTAAGGTATATCTTTTAAAAAAAGTATCATTAGGGTTGAAAAATGATGGATATTGCACTAAACATAAAAATGTATAGAATATTAGTTATAGATCTTATTGTTGTCTATAAAAAAAAGTTTATGCAATTTTTCATAAATTATGTAATTATGTTTCGAGAAAAATAATAGATTACAAAATGTTCCCTTTATATTTGGCATGAATGGATTTTTATGGTTATTTTAATATATTTACCGAACCGTTATAGATACCGTAAAATATTTTATATATGAATTGTTTAAAATATAATTTTCTATATATAATATTCTTTAAAATATGGAATCTTCACATTCAAAACCTAGTAAAGCAAAGCTACGCACAATAACTTTTAAATTCCATAAGCTTAAGGGTTTATTACCCAAAGAAACAATGCGGGTTATTTATTTTGCTTTGTATCAAGCAATTTTTTAATACGGTATATTAGTATGAGGGGAGGGGGGCTAAGTGACAGCATCATAAAAAAATTGCAAACTAATCAGAACAAAATAATTAGAATTTGTCTAAACAAGTTTTCTTTACATGGATCTACGATTCAAAATTATAGGGAGATGGGTGTTCTCCCAGTCAAATTTCTCTACAAAAAATTGCAATCATGTTTGTCTTTAAAAAGTTCATCAAAGGTAGGGTTCACACATTTTATGAAGGTAAAAGGGAAAATAGACTGTACAATATTCCTGTCGAACATACTACCAAATCGTTTGGTCAATCTTTTGTAAAGTATTTAGGGCCGATGTATTTTAACTTTATGCCTTTTCAATATAAAAAAAATATTCACTGTTCAACATCTAATATGTTAAAAAAATAATATATCATTGGTTGTTTACAGAATCTCATAAATGTTATTTTTTTTCTTTTCTGCATTTATTTAGTTTTTTAATCTATTACTCTCTATCGCTAACACAAGCTTTTCGCTTAAAAGAGATAGATAATCATGCAATTAAATTTTGTTTGATTTCTTATCTTTATGTTATTTATGTTGATTAATATAATAAAAAAAAAAAATATAATTATTTTCTATATAAGTATACTTTTTAATATTACAAATTTATAGTAGGTACGTTATATACGTACGATTCAAGGTAACGATAAATATTTCAGGTAAATGACCTCGGATTGCAATTGATGGGGATGGTAGCTGATATGGTTCAAAATACTGATTAACTATAGGTATTCGTATTGAATTCTACCGCAAGAAGCTTATTCTTTATGTTTTGTGCTTATAAATTAATGTCTTGTAATAAAATTACTTCTTCTTTGATTTTCTTGGTTTTGTTAATAAATTATAGATAGGTATGTAAAAATATGGAAGCATTATTGGCATAATGTATAATACAGCGCACATCTATATCATTTACTGGGATTCTTTTTGAATAAATATAATTTATTGGTACCTTGCAATATTATTTTAAAATTAAAACCGAATAAAAAATGCATTAGAAATGGTTTGACTATTGCAGTGTGCAAGATATTAATTATATGAAAGTGTTAATGTTTTAGTATTTAATTGTGGTTAAATATATAGCTTAGGTCCTGGTTTAGGTACTAGCAGCTGCAGTAGTCATTTAAAATTTAGATAGGAGGAGTGAGATGGTGAGAAAATATAACATTATACCCTCGCGAATATCTCTACCACATTACTATTCGGCTTCTATATATATAACCTTTAAATATTTATGGGTAGTATAGTATTTTCCAATATTAAATATTAACACCAAAATATTTTCTGAAAAATTGTGTATCATATTTTCAAGAAAAATACCGAATTTTTCACTTTAAAATCAATATAGTTGTATTAGTTTCCATACATTTATTGAGAAGAGAGAACTATTTTGAGAATATAAAAAAATATATATACCAACCTAATATCTATATCCTATATATAAGTTCAACTAATAGCGCAACTAGATCTAAAAAATTGGGGGGGGACTTTACCCATAATATTGTCTAAAAAACGTAAATAAGCAAAAAAGATCCATGGACTTTCAAATCAAAATAATATTTTTTTTTTGGGGGGGGGACTAAGCACCCAAAGCCCTCCCCTAGTTGCACTTATGAGTACAAATATTATTACTCAAATTTGAAAAATTCAATATTGCAATAAAAGATATGCTTATAATATTTTCTGAAATAATCAGTGTCTTATATTATAATGTATTATATAATTTAATATATTATGATCATTGACAATATTTTTTTAAATATTTGCTTTGATTATGATACATTTTACTGAAATATAGTATTTGTAAGAAAATTTAATACCTATAGATTTTATTAAAGTTTTAGATCAATAATATTTACTTAATGATAATATTGCACTTTACTTTATGTGGCCACGTCTGATGACAACATAGTATATACAATATATAATACTTATAATCCATGATTGATGATAGTAAAAGTAAATATATGTACCTTTTCGGGGTCATTTTGTGGTACAGATGACTGATTTCTTTTAGCTAATAGATGTTGAATACTATACAATTTTCTGCAAGTCTGTAACAAAATTTCAATTATTTATAAATCTGTATTAACTACTCACCCAGTTTAATAATTATACGATATTGATTTGAGCGAAACGTGCATTATAGAGGAAAACATTATATATATAATACATATATTATAATTTTGGATTTTGACATGAAAATTACTTCAAAACTCCAAAGTTAAAATATAAATCACTATAAATATCTATCTCAATTGATTCTAAATGTGCAATCACGATTTATTAATTTATTATTTTTAGTCGAAACGTTAATAGTTTTGGGGTAGAAAATAAATTTTGATATAAGGGGGGCGTATAAATGTATGTATTTATATTATAATTACCGCTATTTTGTTTGCAGTAGGTATTATTTGAACGTCGAGTAGTAGATAGATTGTATTATTTCAATAAAAATAATTTCGGAATGATGCTATATTATATTTACCTACTAGGTATACCTTGTGAATAAATTGCACGTGTTAAACAATTATATAGATATGTGCAGTGTTAAAAATATGAATACTATGATAACAAATAGCGAGGGGCCAATTTTCATAACTATAATTAAGATAAAAAAAAATCGATTTTGATATTACCTATTATTTAAAAATCTTGAAATAAATCGATAAAATGTATTTTTTATTATTATAAAATTCAAGTTTTTTTAAAATTTGATTACATTTAATTAACGTAAATATCAAAATTATTACTTAATAAATAAATATATAAATATAATTAAATAAATATATTTATAAATTATAAATATACAAATAATATATATGTATATAATATTATATTATAATATAAATATACTTAATTAATATTAAAATTTTTAATATCAAAATTGATAAACTGAAATCATATTTGTCGAATATTTTGGTTTGGTATTTTTGCAGAAGGTAATATAGTATAGGTATTTTAGATGTTTAAAAATTAAAACCGCATAATTTATTTTAAAACGAATAAAATATCTATAAGTGTATACGCAATGTACGTAACTATATTTGAAGTCGAGGGTTTCCAACCTTTTTATCTTTGAGTATCACTGCGCATTGTAATAATCATTAGGTGCAGTAAGTTCAAACCCTATACATTAGAAAATTTCAAAAAATAACCTATGCCAATATTATAAATATAATATTATTGCTTTTACAATGATGCTTTTATAGACTCTGGACGGTGCGAGGAAGCTGTGGTTTTATAATAATGTTTATTTTTTAAATTATTTTTTTGTGAATAACTTTTCGACTAGAAAAATTTGATTCAATCGGTAATATGTACCCATTTTCCAGTAGAAAATTTGGCTGATACCGAATTGGTTCCCGTTTTGAATCCATTATCATTCAGGTAGTAGCCGAATTGGTCCCCACCCACACAGATATAGTATGCACATACATATGTAAATTAAGTTTATTGAATTTTAACAAAATGTAGGTACTGAAATTTTTTTACATTTAAAGTTTTTCATCTCCCTTCCCATTTGTACATACTTTATACTATCATCCTTATATGTAATATTATTGAGCAATAAGCATAAGTGATACCATTTATAATCAATGATAATATATTAAGGTAAATAAGTAAAAATGTATCGGACACATTGATGTTTAAAAATGATTTTTCTCAAGATATATAGTTTTTTCGCGATTTCTTTAAATAATCGATCGAAATTAGTTAATACTTACAATAAACAAGATTTTTGATGCTTAGCCCCCATATGGGCTGATTTCCAAACGGGAACCAATTCGGCTACTCCCTTTCGGGAGTATTTTTTATTTCATCTATAGTTGGTACTTTTAAGAGATCATTTTTCAATTTTTCTACTATTTAGATGAACCCATAAAGATAAACTTCCCCAAAACAACAAAATAACAGGTTATTCGAAAAAAAAGAATAAAAATCTAGAAAATTGAAATTTTCACAGCGTATGTATTTTATTATTATTATAAGATTTAAAAAAATGTTTATTTTTAAATTTTATTTTTTTTTTGATAATATTAATCATGTAGGTATATTACACTGAAGCGTCGTTCAAAATATGTTCTATTAAAAGAATGATTTATCAATGCTTTCAAATTATCAATATATATCCACCACCAGTATCTTATTTGACGAGAGCTATAGAGTGCTTCGACTGAAACGCAAAGGAAATATATCTAAAATAATAGTAAATTGTTATAAATCGGAGAATAATATATATAGGCACCGAGTTTCGCTCAGAATTGTTTTATAGAAATAAATGATTTATAACATTGCTTTCAAATTCAATATATCCACCACCTGCAGTATGCTATCCGACGAGAGAGTGCTTTCACTCACTATACAGATAAGATTTTTTTATAGGTACATTATATATACACACACATATATACGTATACTATTTTTGTGAATACATTTTTAACCAGAAGACTCCATTCGATGTTACGTTATATATGTGTATAACCATTTTCTGATAGACATTTTATCAGAAAGATATTTTATAGAGGTTATTCTTTGATAAATGCATAAGAAAAAAATAGTTGCCCAAAATTGGCGAAAAACTGGATAAAATCACTATTTCCTCGTATTTCCCCACCAAAATGTGGTTCTAGAATCTAGATAAAATGTCACAGTCGCGTCATAATGTCAAATGTTCAATTTTTTTTTCCAGTGATAGATAGATATATTTACGTTACATTGTGCTCCGTTCAGAATCGTTTAATTGAAAAAAAGGATTAATATTTGTTTTAAAATTCAATACATCCTATACCCACGTACGAGTCATCTGATTTTATGTATAGGTGTAGCCCTTAATGACTGGCTTTTTTTTTGACAATATCCTATTATAATTATACAATCATTTTATTTAAATGTTACAATCCGTATATGAAAGTGTAAGTATAGTTATAAAAGAAAATTAAGGATCTGTAAATATTTAAATTTAAAATTACCATTTATAGAACAAAAATATTTAATTTGTCTAATTTTCAAGGTTTTTAATTTTTTAGATATGGTCGCGTACCACCTGAATTATCTTCGCGTACCACCGGTTGGGAATATTTGTATACGAATATAATCTATTAAAATTAAAATTTTCTATCATAAATTGATTTATTTTAGTTAGATATATGTATAATAATTTGGTTTTTAGAATATACAGTTTGTATATGACTGTATAGATTGTAAGACGACTTTTTGTTACCTATGTATATAGCAATATATCATGTATTTGATAATATATAGTATATATACTTAATATATAAATACATTTGATGTAAAATATATTCAAATATAGTAAATATATTTATTTAAAAATGCGGTTTCAAATTTTCAAATAATCATTACTTTTAACGAATTTGTGAAAATATATTTTTGTTGATTAGTTATTATTATTATAATTTATATATATATGCCATTTATACAGTCCCTAAAAGAGATTTAAATAAAGTTAGATATAAAGGTGTGATTAGTTTTACATTATGATGTGTAAAATATATTTAAATTTTATGTTTAAAAATTTAAAATTATAAACTTGAAAAAAAAATTCTAAAGACTAAAAATTATTTTAGAATATCAATAAAATATAAATAATTTGTTAATTTCTCTTTGGTAAAATCAAATAACAATAAACAAGAAAAAATATATTTATTTATAGATTTTAAAAAGGCGGTTTTATATCATTAAAAATATTGAATGAATATATACATTGAATAATGATAATAAATAAATACAATAAATGAACATTTATACATAAAATATAATATTTGCTGTTTGATTTTTAAAAATTTGAAAATAAATTAATATTTATTTTTTAAATATATGCTTACCTTTTTCTGTTTAAGTAATTTTTGAGTAACTGATAAACATTTGTCAACACACGCCATTTTAAAAAAAATGATTAACAAAAATTATAATATTGTTTATATACGAATATATATTTATATTATCGTTAGTAGTATTTTCAAGCATTTATATAATATAAATATCAATGTGTGTAATGCTGGAGCAATAGTTGGTAACTGAAAAGAATTTCTCATATAATAATAATAGGTAATCTAAATAAATCGACTATTATCAGTATGTATTATAATCAGTTATTTTAATTATGTATTATTGAATATATTTATGTGTTTATAAGTATTGTTAGTGTTATATACGTATATAGGCCAATGGAAGAGATTATGCTTGTATGCTATGTATTTTTTTTTTTGATTTAATTGTATATCAGGATTCGCTTCAATGAAAGAGGTCAAAACAATTCACATATACATACAATAATTTTAATGACAATATGTTGAAAATTAGTCACTTAAATTTATATTTACACGAATTAATAAATATATCATCAATAATATCAAGTTATTATAAACATTAACAAGCTGATAAATAATAATTGAGTTCAAATTAATTCACTGCAGAAGTAGCAGCTGCGCAATATATACCTATATGTACATATTATACACGTATGTCAGAAATAATTGATTTGTTGAAATTTTCTTGGTTATAAAAAATCGGTTTCATCATTTATTTTAATTATTATAGGTACCATAGCTATATCTACATAATTTCATAGAAAGCATTTCATTTTTAAAAATAGACACCGTATAATATAGGTGCTGTACATAATTTAACATATTTTATTTCATGTACCCGAACAGACTTTATATTAGTTGACCTAAAATTAATTAGTAATCAAGGGTTTTTATAAAATAATTAACAGATCGAATAAAAAAAAAAAAAACAAAAAAACGTTTTTACAAGTTTGATGGACATTTAATTTCACCCTTAAAAACGAATAATTCGTTAAAAATGTTTTGAGAATTAAAAAATAAATAAATAGTTTATACGAGTTAAATGCATTATTATTAATAATAACTATAGTAATAATATTATATTGTAATATTATTTTCAAATTGAAATTATAATATAATAAATTATTGTATTCGAAAAACAATATTATTAGTGTATTGTGAGTGTGTACAATACGGATATGATTAGATATATATGCACTAACAACAAGACAAAATATATGTACTATATATATATATATATTATATGTAATATTATTATTATAATATATGTAATATATATACAAAATATATAAGGTATATGAATGAAAAATACCAAAATATATATGCGTATACCAGATATTATATGCAATAAAAACTTAAATTACACAAAAATAAGATAAACATATTATATATGTATTATGTACTCCATATCTAGAAATGCTTTAATTTGTTATATTGTTAGGCATAAAATATTATAGTATATAATATGTGTATTTACTTAAAAAAAAAAAAAAAACTAAAATACAAAAAAAAAAAAAAAAATTTATTTGATATTTTTAAATAAACAAAATATAGGTCTGTTTTAGTATAAAAAATCAATTTTTGATTTTGAAGTGTCAAAACGAGTAAAATATAATTTATTTACTATAATTCATATTTTAATAGAAAACACTAAAATATGCCCAAATACAATTTCGGTCTTAGGTTTCTAAATTTTTGATATCGTTTACCTACCGGATTAGCATTATATAATATGTAATAACCACTTTTATAGCAGTGTTTTTTTTTTTTTTTTTTTTTTTTTTTTTTTAACACAATATTTAAATTTAAAATAGGCTTCAAAAATACGATAAGTATATGATTACTACCACTAAATTTTTTTTAAATAAAAATTATTTACAGTTATAATATTAATATTTTATAACGCTTTTTAATATGTACGAGTTTTTCTTTCAAATAAGATAAATATTTATTCGATAAATAAAAAAATTAAAATATACATTTAATGGTCTTTAGAGTAAAAAAAAAAAAAAAAAAAAAAAACAATAACACTTTACCCTACCTTACCTTATTTTAAATTATATGAAAGTGGTTTAAATTAAATTATATTGAATTTAATCGACAGAACCGTAGTCAAACTCGAATATTTATATTGAAAAATAAAAAAGTCATTTTAAACTTATAATAATAATATATTGATATGCGTACCTATACATTTTTAAATAAAGAAGAAAAATAATTCAATTATTGCATTCGTTACTGCATGTATATTTGTACCTGTGCTTTATATTATCACGAGTGAAATTGTTGTATTTTTCGATATTTTGGGTTAATAACGGGAAATTTGCGAATTAATCATTATTTTTTTAAAATAATTAGTATTAGGCTTATAGGCATGAAGAATAAATATACAAAATATTAAATAAATGTAAAAATTAATTTATCACAAACGTCATTGTTATATCGTTGGAATTTTATCCTATAAACTTCTTACTGATTTACATAAAACGTAGGTATTAACTCAATTATTAAAATCATAAAAACAAAAAAAAAAAAAATCATTATTAATATTTAATTATTTTGTTGTTATATTCATATATTCTACAATAAAATAAAAGATAATAGGTATTGTAATAGATAATAGATTCATTGTCTTATATAAAAATTCGCAATTTGGAATTTTGGTATGGAGATAATATATAATTGACCGTGTATATTGAGTTTCCGGTTTATTAATATAATATTTTATTTTCTAACAAAATAAATACCTACCTAGTGTACTTATAATATTGTTTATATTATATTTATTGCATATGCCAAATATTTATATATAGTGTGTTCGAGATAACTGGAAATACATATACACCGAAATACATATAAATAGGTACACATTTTTGGCTTTTTTAGAGTTTTTCTTTTTAGAAATAAAAATGACCTTCCAAAAAACGATTTTTGTACCGTATTTGAAAAGGCTGCAGATTTTAGATTTTGTGTGGAGCGAGGAAGCTATATAGTGGTTATACAATGTTTATTAGATTCTGCAGAGCGAAGCGAGAATTGTATTGATTTTAACATGTTTTTTTTTATGTACATTATTTTGAACAAAAGGAGCTGTCAAGCTGGAATTTAGAGCTATTTTGATAGTAAATTGGTTCTAGTTTGTACTTTAAAGAGGTCATTTTTCGATTTTTCTAGTAGTTTTCTCACGCGTAAAGAAACAAGTTCTATAGTCCCGGTTTCTAAATGTGTTTTAAACCATAAACAATTTGTTAAACCTATTATAGTTCAATTACGTATCTATTATGAAACTTAAAACTAACGAAACGAATGAACATTTTATGCTATTAATGAGCATCAATGAAATGTAAAGACAGACGGACGTATAATATATTACATCTAATATAAAACGGATAATATCTTCTATCTTTCTAGTAACCAAGTCAACCAACTTGGAACTATGTACTATAA
The DNA here is from genome assembly GCA_025469235.1 of Pemphigus obesinymphae. NCBI lineage: Eukaryota > Metazoa > Arthropoda > Insecta > Hemiptera > Aphididae > Pemphigus > Pemphigus obesinymphae. The sequence goes on along the minus strand of JAIPRL010003241.1, from coordinate 5,232 downwards.
TAACTATGGGCAAACGGACGGACTTAACGAAGATATAAGATGTCTAAACCTTGTGTTTAGAAACCGAAAACTACCTTTTATAAAAAATATCGAAATATTTTATAAATGTAGGAGAAATTACAAAATAATAAATAAAGTTGTCATAGTTATTATTTATTAGATTCGAGTAAAGTAAGAGTTTTCTAGTATATAGAGACTTTTGATGCAAAATTTCTTCTAGTGGATACTTCAAAGAGGTCATATTTTCATTTTCTAAGTAGTTTTCAAAAGCGTAAAGAAAATCTACCTGTAATCAAAGAAATATCACGAAAAGTTGTTATAAATTAAAATATAACAAATAAACTAGATTTGATTTCGTCTTTACATGTGTACCCATTTTCCGGTAGCTTTAATAAGAAAGTAATTTATCGATTTTTTTCGACACACAAGTGAGGAAAAATACAGAAAAATAGCAAAAAAAAAAAAACAAAATTATAATTTTCTTGTTATTTTAAAAAAAATGTGTCTAGAAATTTCAAGTATTCATAGACTATGTATTTTACTATTTTACATTAAAAAATGTTTAGAAATTATTTGTGACTAATATTATAATTATGTATATTACACTGAAGAATCATTTTATCTAAAGAAATGATTTATCTTTGCTTAAAGTTCAATATATCTTCATTATATACCATTATCATATCCGATTTTCAAAATGCTTTCAACCCTATTGACCGATTTTTTTTAAAGTCATTTTATTGTTTAAATTATGTTGCTAACAGAGAAGTATTTTGAAATTTGGCGTGCCGGGGCTATGCTAATATTTTTATATCCCTATTTTTATTGCCCCCAATCAATAATTTTTATAGGGCTTCAGAAAAAAAATTATACATTTTTTTTTCAGGGATGAAAAACAATTTCCTTCTTAAATACGTCCCTGGATGTTTAACCCAAAATTGACCACATTACAACTGTTTAAAATTTGAAAATGTATGATTTTCAAATTTGAAAAGGCTATATAGTACTCGGTAAATTTATGGTTTAGAATCAAATTGTGTATGCATCAATATTATACTTTAGTAAATTCAGCACATCTGAATCTAATATCGAAAATGGGTGTTCCGGGTTCCTATTTGAAAAACAAAAGTTGTATTGTGCGTGCCAAAAAACCAAAATTATAAAAAAAAAATATAAAAAAGTGTACGTATTTTTATGTCTTTTATCACACGAAAATAATTTAATGAAAATTGATTGTAAACTCGAGGGATATTGAGTAAATAGTTTCCAGTTAACTCGAACGTCATATTGTATGTATATTGTAATAGGTACGCGTGTAGTTTTACTAGGTCGCGATGACTTACTTTGGCATAGTTTGATTTTTATATTATTGATAAGATAATTTGCGCATCGATTTGGCCTTTTTAAATATTATATATACGAGTATGCGTGTCGAAGAATGTGTACATCTTAATTTTTTTTTATTGAACTAGTCAACACTTATTTCTCCATTATTTACGAATACAATCGTATTTTTACCTATTTGCGCACTAAAACGTTATTGTGATTAATATTTTCAAACTTGAAAATACAAAAACAATAAAACGCTTTGACGAACATGGAATAATCTTAAAGATTTAAATATTGAATACGTCATAGTTATTTTTGACGCACGTATATCACGTATTATAATAACATGTTTAAAATAATCGAACAACGCAAATATTATAATAACATGTAATGACAATAATTAAAATTAAAATTTGATTATTTTTTATAATCTCTCGGAAAACCATTATTATTATATAACATTTTAAAATTTAAACAATGTAACGTTGTGAGCGATATGTCGAGATTTGTTTTTTGTAGGTTTTACGATTAATTACATATTTTTTTTCAAAGTATAATCTACGTTTATTACAGGGATTTAATAATTTCACAAAAATAAATGAAGACATTAAGACTTCATATAATAATGAAAAATAATTTCCAGGTGTTTATTAAGTATGCATTCATCAAATTAAAATAAAGTATTGAACGTTTTTTAAATAATATTATTATCTAGTATTATTATTATATCATGTAATATATGTAATATATACATATATTATAATTTAAATCTTATATTTTGGTATAATTTTAATGCGAAATTACATACCTATATAAGTATTGTGCATATTTTGTTTGAACTGCAGGGTAGATTAATTTAGGTTGCGTATAATTTGGATATGATGTATCAGTTAATTAATATTATGTAAATTATAATTTATGTCAGTAATTATTATCAGTGGGCATAGGGGCTTGTAGCAATCGCATATTTTTTTCGATTAATTAAAATAATACAGTGTGAAATATGTATACCGTTCATAATAACGCATTTTAAATTCAGAATATTTTAATTAGTATATTTTGCGACATTTGTTTATTAGAGAATATTTTAGCGTTAAATACGTTTTTATTACTTTTTTAAAACTTTTTATTTTTTTTGGTTTTGTTTTGTAATTAATAATTAATTAACAATCATAGATGACTTAATTTATTTTTATACATAAATATACGTATGGTACCTATAATATAATTGTTGGAAGATGATAAGGAATATATTATATTGGAAATCCAATTTTTTTTTTCTTATTGCATACCTATTTGGTTGTTTCTTAGAGCATTTATCTATCATTTTAGAATTAGACGTCTTTAAGCTTATGCGTTTATCAGTAAATCATGCATATTTTTGAATGAAAAACATCTTTATTTTAATGTTACATAGTAGCTAATATGATGCATTGTGTAATATGGGAAACTGCACTTGGAAGTCGTTGTTAAAGTCTAGTAGTCAGAGGTAGGTTATAGTACTTATATATATAGGTAGGTAGGTAGTTGTTGAAGTTTTTTGAATTTATCTATGTAGGTACCTAGTGTAAAAGTCTATATGGAAATTTTGTCCAAAGTCATAGATGTTTTTAAGAAAATCGTTTCGAAGTCGAGGTATAGTTATATGTGTACCAATAGTTTTATAAAACATCGTCGCCGATCGGCAATAAATTGGGAAAAAATATTAATAAAACACATTACCACAGCGGTTGTCTGAATTATTCTTTGTACATCCGATCGATTCGCACTAATTCCAATACAACGTTTTAAATAGGTGCACTTGATAATTATTGTAATAATATAATAAAAAATAAAGTAAAGTATATTGTATTTGGCGGGTATGGATAATCGTTACTTGTATTATTATACTACGTAAATGGTATAATATTATGTGTGATTGTTTAAGAGCGTAAAGGTTTATCTCGAATCGCACTTACCTAGCTCGGTATAGATTTGTGGATTATACGTCGAACAATGAGAATCTCACGTAATGGAATGTAATAAGAATTTAAAATATGAATGGTCGTGATAAACGACTACTGCCTATATGCACTGCCAATGCTTTCCGTTGTTGTTGTAACATAACGCGTGTTCGCGGGTTGGTTCCTTTTAGCTCGATAACGCAGGGACTAAAATTGTGTGCAGTACGACACACTGTGTGTAATGCGAAACGTGTGTAGTTTTTTAATTTTACATTTTTTTTTTTTTTTATTAAATTTAAATACCTATATTTTAAAAAAAAATTCAGAGATGTATCATCATCAAAATGTAAAATACCAACAAGTGTCAAGTAACACGTTAACAGCTATTGCAGGCCATCCTATATTTCATCGATGATAAAGTTTATCGTCGGAAAAAAAAAAACCGCTCGCTCATAATCTTATATTTAAATTTATACATTTGTATCTCAATATACGATTGTCAGTTTTGTAAATGTATAAATAGCCTATTTACGTGTCAAATATGTAACAACTCAAATATACATAACTAAAACAACCTATATTTATTACGAATATAAGTTTTTATAACACAAATGAACACTTTTGATTTTGATTTTCTCACGAGCTGATTAAAACATAACCCCCATCCGATCAGTAACTAAAACGAGGCCGCTGAAGGGGGAAGGCGATAAAATCCTAAAGTGTGCAGTACGAAAACGTACCTACGTAGCCTATGTGCAATAACGACACGGTATACACCGACGGTCCGTTGGGCTTCTGTGATCGGGCCGAGTCTTCGGGGCTATACGGTTCCCTAAAGCACGGGAATGAATCGGTCAGATAAAATGTGAAATTTGACGATCGAGTTTTTATAAAAATAACGAGTGAAAAAACAAAGTGGAGAAATTCAAATAGAAAAACACACAAACGGAACAATTACCTACGATTTCCGCCACGAGGAGTGAATACGAGAATACGGACGTTAACATTAACATTAGGTAACCTATACGTTGCGGCCGGCCAGCGACGAGCGTGAAAGTTACCGGTCACCCCTTCATCGACTGTTCTCGAGAGCCGAGTGTATGTACCCACGGGAGCCGAGGGAGGAAAAGCGCGCCTGTGTCGCGTGGGCTTACACAGAGCCCCGTCCGTTATCTGCACAAAGTTGTCAGGATAGCGCACTGGAAGTGGTAATTATTTCGTTAAACACATAATATGGCCGTGCACGTGGAAATTGTTTTGGGCCGAGGCATTGTTCTGTAGGTACTTCTATATTACAGCTGTTGGCTTGATAATAATTAATAAGGGATACTCGTGTTTGTGTGTTGTACGTATATAGAGTCGTGTTTTTCGTCATGTGTTATGTGTGAAATGAACAGGCTATACGTACGTATTACGATCATATGTGCGTTACATAATGATTGGCAAATAATATAATATGACATGATACGTCCATTAATGATTAATCGAGACCGCATTATTGTGTAAAGGGTTTCTCTACATAGGTACATCATTATGCATTCAAACAATTGATGAACAAATTGTATGAGGTGTATTGGACGACACAGAGTGCGACGTTTTTTTTTTGAAATAAGCAGTACATCGTTAATTTTTTGCCGGAAAAAAAAAAATGCATTTATATGGAAAGACTGCACAATATTATTATATGCGCCATTTACGAATGGATGGGCGCATAGGCGGCACTTGGTAAAAACTAATGAGGGTGCAAAAATTCTTATGATTCATAAACCAACTATATACAGCAATATACATTTCAAGGAATAATAAATAAAGTATTAACATTATAGAATTCTGTGGTATTAAAGTGGTTTATCAATTATTATCGATAAAATTTGGTATTTTGCCCAATAATTCTTATATTAAATGTTATTTTTAACAACACACTATGAAAATTCGAAATGCATTTATTATACATTTCGTA
>JAIPRL010003240.1:0-48976 GCA_025469235.1 Pemphigus obesinymphae | reverse complement strand
TATTTCCAAAAGTTTGTAAAATAACGAAATTGTAGTAATTCACGGGGACACCGAGGTTACAACTGCTGTAACTAGCTTAATTTAAGCTGAACAGTGTATTTTAAACTGGTTTTAAATACCATATATACACCTTAATTGATTGTATAAATAACAAGATAATGGTGTACAATTCGATAAATGTAATTTTTGCCAACTTTCGATGTCATTAGCCCCTCTGTGTGACGGTACAATTTTTGACATCGTGAATATTTCGATTTAATCATGTTGACCGATTGAATCTCGCTTTCTGTTGTTTTTAGACGTTTCTTTACCATCATATTTCACGTCATTAAAATTCAGTCTAAAAGTAGTACTTTCACCAATTTGAATTTATTTGAATTTGTACGCACACATTCTTACTTATAATATCAATATATCAAATTATGGAAAAATATACATACTTACATAATAACGAGGGGAAATCCTGATTTATTTGTTTTAAATTTTTTTTTTTGTAAAATCAACATATTTCCACATTCCCGAACTTTAAATCCAAACGTCAATTTTACTGGAAAATTATTTTTAAAATATGCATTTTAATTTTTCTTAAAAGGCAACTGTGGCAACAGTATACTATAAAAATGTGTTTTGTTTTTTCCATAAAAATGTAATTTAAAAGTTTTTTCTGCAAAACGGATTTTTTTTGTACTATTATATGACGTATATATTCATGTTCCTAATTAATTGCTAGAAATAAATATATTTAATTGTGCTCGTGTACTTACATATTCAGCAATGTTTCCACCGAATTAAACTTGGAACATTTTTTTTTGCTTTTCATATAATATAAAATGTTTCAGTCTGTAACTTCATTCGAGTTTATAATAATTAAATCACGGACAAATTGTAGGCATTTCATAAAAATATTATTTTATATTTTCTAATCTCGTTCAACGTGATGTTTTATGATCGGGAAACGAAAAAAAAAATGAAACTATAATTTTATATCTATAGTTACAACATAATTGTACGTCCGTTTTTAATCAAGATTGTTTATTATCATCAGCTCGTAACAATGTATGTTATCATTATAATATATATAAACTCCATTTTTATATATGCAATCGAATGGTGTTTTATTAATTAAAAAAGAGATTTATCCTATTATTATTTAAAATCTATAGGTAAATATATTTGCGAAATAAAAATATTATTCCACGAGACCCAATAGAAGTATATTTATATTATTATTATTACGTTCTTATACTGCTTACGAATATTTTACTAATAATTATATAAGTTACACCACACGATTAATTTCATTTTGGTAAATGATATATATGTATAAGTCAAACTATATAATATTAATATACCTATAGATTATACCTTTTTATTTTTTGAATATCTGTTAAAATTTCAAAAGTTGGGTTAGCTTATTGCCCATGTGAAGGAACGATGAACCCCACAAAAACAAAGAAAAATAGGTACTATTTTTTTTTTCCTAAAGAAAGTATAAATTATGGTTTTTATGTGTATAAATAGGTACGATGTAGAATATAATAATATACCTCCATTTATCTTCTACTCCTGCCGGTGCAATTATAGCTGCAGAGATCAAAATTGTTTTTTCTGTTATATTAAGGATTCTTTAAAAACATATTTGAGTTATAATATGAATATACATTTTTAAATGCTTAAATTACTATTATTACATTATAATATTATTAATTGATATTGCTTACAAGCAATCATTTAATGCTTTTATGGTGGTGTATGGCATTGCATACAATTTTCTATTATGTATATATTATTATTTATTATACATTAAAAGTTGTTTTTAATAGTTTATTTTAATTTTAATTTAAAGCATTAATAAAATATACATACATATATATGTAATTATGTATAACACACCAATACTATGTCATAGCAGTACTGTATTTCATAATATGCTATACCTCTTTCAGTGTTAAACTGCAAGGTAAATAATGAAATATCTTTTCCGTTTCCACGTTAGAAAAGTTACATCTTATTCAAAAGCTGCGTTACTATATTTGAAAATACATTATATGTCCATCGTTATTATTTACCATACAGGTTACAATGTTATTCAGGATCCATTTTAAACAGGTTTCACTGCGTTTCAGAATTTGCGTAATTCGGGAGTTCTATAGTCGTCTTAAAAATAAATTATTCGGTTATGAAGAAATATAACGATTATTATTTTTTTTCTTAATGCATATCAATATATTATATTAAGAGTATTTTGATTTGAAATTATCATTTATCCTCTGAATATCCATCAACAATTGATTGAATAATGGTCAATGGATTTGATACGGCTTTACGTCGATTACAACGATAATTTACAATATCCTGTAATTAGTCGCATGTATGTATTTAACATACGTTCAATGGACGACAACGACCGGTATATTACACCAAACAAATGGGATTTAATTTTGTCTAAACCATTATAATGCAGCGGTGTGTACAATTTTAGGCATAGGTACGATAAAATTTGTTTATTATTATTTTTTAGGATTCGTAATTAATACTCGCTACACGTACATATACACGACGTCTATTATAACGTACAGGCATCTAACCACAAATATTAATAGCTGCAACGTTTTACTCTGTAGCTTTAAAACACGTATACCTGAAAAGAAATCTTGAGTAAGACATCATATTCTTTAATAATTATAATAAATTATAACGGTTGCTGACTCGCTCTCTGTCAAAAAAATAAATTATGTTTTTTTCTTCATTATTATATTATATAACTATTAGTCTTAAAAATGCTTTAAAATAATAATATGCTCGTTCAAATCCATCGGGAGATGTTAACGCTAGTGGTGAATAGTCATCACATAATATTATGCTTCTATTACAAAATAACGCTGATCAATCTTATTTAATAATAATATTGTCATTTACGACAAAAACTGTGGCGTATTTTTTTTCAATAAATACTTTTTAGGCAACGAAAAAATGCTCAAAAGGTTTTATACTGTACCTTTGAAATAAAAATAAATATACAAATTAGTATACTCTACTTTAAACATATCATTTTTCGAAATTCCCAGTACATTTTTGAATTTAAATCTATAAGGATAAACAAGCATTTACTTGTGTTATATTTTTAAATTCTGAGCAAAGCATGAAATGAATCGGTTTTAAGGCTGTAACTTACATAGATTATATATAAACTATATAATTATATACCTAATTATATATCCGTGTACATTTTTGGGGTGAAAAAGTTAAGTAGGAGTTTTTGAGTAAAAAACTTTTTTGTTAAAATCGATTCTAGTTGGAACCTACTTTGAGAAGGTCATTTTCCAATTTTTCCAGCGGTTTCCTTAAACTTAAAGAAAAACTATATTTTATAAATGTAGGAGAAATAACATAATAACAAATCAAGTTGTTATGGTTTTCTATTTTTTTTTTTTTTTTTTTAAATTATATAATATATTATAACTTCGTTCAGTATCGTTTTTTGAATGAAATGATTTAGCTTATCTTTCAAATTTAAAATAATTATAATATGCTATCCTATGCAAGGACCGAAGGACCCTGAATCAACGATGATTGTTCTGAATGATTTTACGAATGCAAATATGATATACCGTTACTTTAATATTAAAAATATAATATAATACGTTACTGTTTTGGGATGAGGAGAGCGAAATCCAAGAGTATCCAACTGCACCTCTATAGTCTCAGTATTCTATATGTTTTTTTTTTTAATCTACATATTCAATTGCATATTAATTTTGTAATGATATTAAAACAGAGGAGCAGTTATAATGTAGAATTAACATAAAATAATATCGTGGATTGTTGTATCTGTAAGATATTGCATTTATTATAACCTTTATTTTAAAATTATTAGCTTATAATTTTTTTCACCAAAAGCATGTAATGGTGGGGACACGGGGTCATAAATTCGAAAGTCATATTACCTACCTATCTATATAAAACTTTTTAACATAATGTATAATTCTCACATTTTATGTATTTACCGTACATACCTAATCTTGTGTTAAGTACTTATATGTATATTAATTATTATAATTCTATTGAATCGACTGAGATTTGCTTAATTACAATAAAATCGAGAAGACGGGTGTAAAATATTGAAGGTTTAAATCAACGTCAACCATATAATATAGAATTTTATGGATACGTATTATGTACATAGGTACAGCAGTATAATAACACTTTGGCTACTATATATTAATTGTCGATATCACTGATTAAACATTTTTTTTTTTTTTTCTATGACCGAATTTGATATATCTAATACACATAGATTAATTTCTATTCGGTCGAAATTTAAGTCAACTAGTTCTATATTTTGTGGTATTTGGGTTACTATATTTTGGTTTTCGTCTCGATGACTTCGTCCGTAATCAATAGCGTTACTAACGATAGGCCGCAAAAGTCCTCATACAACGACGCGTGCTATCACGACGTGTACCACGATAAGACCACATATATATATTAGGTATTAGGTATAGGTGGGTGGTATCAGTACAATATATGATATATATATATATATATATAAAACAACGAAATCCGGAACCAGTGGTCGGCGGTGGCGGTTTCTCGTGTGATTCGTTCATTATGAAAATCCACGACAATGGAACTAAAAACAAAAATAGTTGAAAAAAAATCATGACCGACTGTGCAAGGTAGTCGTAGCTGGTAGTATAGTAGCCGTGTTTAGATCCGGGCTAATTATCCCGGGCTGATATAATAATGGTTACTCGTGTTTAAACATTGAGACGCGCCGTGGAAACTGGTTTTTAATGCGGTCCTTGTTCCGCTCCGCCAGCATTTTCTTTCTCTCTTTCTGTTTCTTTTTTTCCGTCTAATTTTATTTTATTTTTTATTTTTTTAGTACTCGTCTAGTTTTTTCTTCATCTTCTACACGTCGTTTTTTATGGTTATATTATATTATATTATATTCGGCGGTTAAGGTCCGTCAACACCGGGGCCACACGAACGGTCCGAGGAAACGCGCGCGGGCGAACGCGTCGCACCGCGCGCAGACGGTAGGTCGTTGTATATTACGTTTGTACCGTTACAAATATATATACGATATTTATATTCTTGTGTGGAGAAACGAGCTCGATGGTGTGTATTTTTTTTTTACATCTCCTATATACCAATCGTCGTGTGTCTTTGTTCCACAAAATGTAAAATTCGACCAAGAAACTGTATACAGGTATATATATATAGTGTATAATATATTATATACCTACTATATACAGTATTATAGTCATACCTATATATATATATATATATATATATACACATAACATGTATATACCTACAACTATTATACTATGTAGAAACATTATATTATTTCATACGCTTCTGATTTATTAAACCAAAATCACCGTGTCCTTGGATGCCAGCGGATATTTGTGTTTTAGACATGTGGTGAAAAAAAATCAACTACGTATTTATTATTATTTTGTAATGACTATCATATATGTATACCAGTATTATACCTATATAGTATTTATTGTTGTTAAAAACCGAATATATATTTTACACTATAAAAGGTAGTCGTACGACTTTATAAATAGTAATAATAACGATAAAATTAATATATCACCGGGGTTTGAATTGAAACGTTATTGTATTTCTGTGCCAAATAAACCGCAATCCGCAGTAAGTCACACTTAAGAAAAATCATGATGGTAAAACAGGTATAATTGTCGTAATGTCGTTTACTGTAGTTTTAGTAGGTATATAAAGATAAATACATAAAATTACTCGATTTAAAAGCAATATTGCCAGTAATATATATATATATATATATATATACTATTTTATAAGTACATATATAGGTATGTAGATACAGTGGAATATTTATAAAGCTCCAAGAGGGCAAGTTCACCAGACAACGCTTTTTTTATTTTCAACAGGGGTAATGTATTGAATGACTTTTTTTACTAATCGAAAAAGGGTAAGCAAATGCGTTTATATACCGCTAGAGCAAAAAATTAAAAATTCTAAATACGCTACTGCGCAATAATATGTAGATACCTATATAAGTATATATATATTTACAGATATATAGATTAATAGATTGATAATATTCGTATTGCAATATTAAATCATACGCAAAAAAAAAAAACCAACATAAATCTTAAGTCACGGAACGGTCAGATAATTTATAATTTTATGTTATTGTTAGAAATTAAAAAGTTTTTTCGTAATATTTTGAAATTTGTTCAGGATTAAGTTTTCAAGATTTGATCTGCAATATAAAATATAAAATATAATATTTTCATATACAATAAAGAACTTTTTAAATTTTAATCATTAGATTATATAAAATTATTAAGGAGATTAAAAGCGGAATACAATTGGAACACGGCAATTTAGAACATATATAAATACTACGTAAAATCTTCTTCAAATCAACTTTTTTGATTTCATCGCCACTAAAATAAGTTAACCTACAGTTAAGTACTTACAAATTGATAAATTAAATTTTGTAAAAATAAAATCAAAGAGATTAAAAAAGATAACTACTCCGGCTAGTCTTAAGGCGATATCCCACGCTATGCGTGTATCTGCCGTTCATACAAAATAGCTCTCTGATTGATTGAACCACCTGGTAACTTGTAGTAAATCATCATGGTTAACCGTGTCTATCAACATATAAACTTGGATACCACAAAGTTGAAAAATTCTCAAATTTGTCCCCGTGTGGTTATCGTGTTGTGTTATTAGTTCTCAAAAAGTCCAAAACTGTGATAAGAATTTTTGTTATCTATATAAAAATTCTGTTATATAATAACATAATATTATATATTATTATAAATTAATTAGTACTTGTTTATGGTACTTATTTTATTAGTATAGTATTTTTAGTAGTTAATTTATGAAAATATTAAATTGGTGTTTAACTGAAATGGTTAATAAACTATGGTTACTATGATATCTTGTTTAATAATAAATGTAAATACACAGACATGTGCACGGTACACGGTGAGCGTATGGAATACTGTTTTACTGTTAAAAAATGAATTTCAATTGTATTACGTTACACCAGATTATATATTATTTGAGTTATATATATATATATATATAGTAACCATGGCTAATATATTTATTATTTTTCTATTTATTAAAAATTGGTGTTGTAATAGACTTTCTTTTATACGCTTAAAACAACTAATAGGAAAAATAAAAAAATAACCTTTTGTAAGTAAGGCTTCATACCCAAATATTTTTTTTCGATTTTCATAATAGGTTAATTTTGTTTTTTTTTTAATTTATTTTATATACATATTATTCATCTTCAAATTCAGTATTTATAATGATGATATTAGGAAAATCTTAATATCAACAAGGGCAAGTTAATAAAAAAAAATCATTAATTTAAAATAAAAAACATTAATTTAAAACGATGTTAAATCAAAGGGGAGGGCTACATTTTGATGAAAAATATTTTAATATATATTTATAGTGAACTGGACAGTGAAAATAGGACTCTCCTAAGTATAGTTTTATAAATTTTCACCCTCCCTCCCTCCCTCCTAAAATTTAAAGCAGAAAACTCAAAACAATTATAAAAAAATGGTGTTATTCAATATTATTTTTAATAAAACCCCTATACATTTCAATTATTATTCAGTTTAGAATGAAAAATAAAATTCCAGTTTTATATTTTGTTTTAATTTTTCAAAATAAATTATTTAGATTTCGTAATTTTTCCTATATTGTGACCGGTTAATTCAAAAATTAGTTTTAACCAGTTTAAAGCCCTGCTTGAAAGCACCACCTAAATTTATTTTGGTATTAAAAAAGATCTTTACTCCAAAACACCTACTCGACTCTTACCATCCCAGAAGTTATTTTCAGAAAAAAATACTAAACAATCATTGTAAAATCGATAGATTCTTGGCTCTACTCACAATCTAAAAATTGGGAAAGTTGATCTAAAGTAGACCTCACGACGAATTCAAATTATGTTTTAGAATTATTATCATATCAGTCATTATTTGATTCAGTACATTATAAATAGAAAACGTCTAAATGTCGTAATATGTTACGTGTGTGCGATAGAGAGAAACAGAAAATCACCACTTCTAATCCCATTAATGGATGTGTAAATCTCGTTCGTAACTTAAAAGCTTCCATGATATAAATTATATTATGCACCTATAGTATAAAAGTCAATTTCATAGATGGAGAAAACTATTTTATTCTAGGCCAGTCACATATTATTGTTCGTTTGCGCATTCGGTGTAGTTTTTCTTGACCAAATTAATGTTTTTACATTTTAATCTGTGCGTTCGCCAGTATGTGTGTGGCCAATACGAAAAATTATAGATTTAAACGACGTACAGATCGTACATAGATAATTATACGGTCGAGAAGATGAAATTTATGGGAATATTCCGGCGATATCTACTCTACATTAACGCTTCACTGCGTCCACGTTATGTACGTATATATCGGTCGATTTCGAATTTTCCTATCAAAACTATACAACATTTTATATTGGTCTTTACTGTTTTCAGAATATTATTCGTGTATTATCAATCCGCAATAAATCATGGGTAAATTCCTCCCTCCGATTTGAAAGACACGAAAATAATGATTATCTGCAAAATATGTATCAGAATATTATTAAAGACCTATATATATAGTTGACCATAAAAAGGACCACGAAGTTATTTTATCGTTTCGAATTACACGGGTACATACAATTTATGTGTATGATTGATCGAAATGAAAATGTTCGATGTGATATTTTTAAATTGCCGGAGTGAATTATTTTAAAATCCGATTTGCCAAATATAACCAATTTTTTTTTTTGTTTTCGTCATTTTATTTATTCGTGAATTGTGCAATATAAATTATAGTCTATGCAATGATACAAAAAAGGTTATTTTGAAAGAGTGTACTCGAGACACTCCCATTTGAAGCCAGCGATTTGTCAATGAAACTATTGTCCCTACAGGATATAATATTTAAAATATTATAGCGAATCAATGATAGTATATTTATTAGGTTGTTTTCGAGTTTCTGAGTTTTCAAATCGGCATAATAAATTATTGTAGGACAGTCACCCCGGGAACCACGAAAATGAATACATGCATGATTATTCGAATCAAATATATCATTATATAGATACTCGTATACACTATTATACTGTCAATAATATATTATATTAAATTCTGTCCCCACCTCCCATCCCGTGAACTTTTTAAAATATATACAAATCAAATGTTTTTATAAAATGTGTTGCCGTTGGAATTGCGGCTATTGAATGTTGATAATATAATAATAGCGGCCAGTTTCAAACATTGTCGAATTTTACGTTAATTAATAAAAGTATATAATTTATAATATCGTTGCAAATGTCGCCCGGAGAGCTGTACGAAAGCAATATAATTATTATTGGAGATTTGCATATAAAGCGTGGCGCGATTTAGTGACCCGAAAATAGTCGTTTCCGACCGGCAAACGGATTTTTTATCGTTTCGATATAATAATATAATCTGTTTTAATAAATCTGACGCGTTGCCCGTATAGCGAAAAATAAAATAAACCGTTCATAATGATATAATATATATAAGATCTTATATATATTATAGGTACTCGTATAGGTACAAATTATATTATTATATTTACATATTATACGTCGCGGTCGATTTTAAATGTTCTGGTCTCGTCTGGCTTTCGTTGAACATAATAGACACACATAATATAGAGATAGTGGTGAACTACATATATATCATACTATCTGTACCGCGTGCATAATATTTATTAAATACGGTATTATTATAATATACACCGTTCGCGCGTTCTCCTCGATACTATCGCGATACCGCGCCGGTCCGATAGCCACGAAAAATAATAATAATAATTATTCAAAACCGCATAATCGTTATTATCAGCTGTATAGTATATAGCGATATAATATTATGAATAGGTCAGATCGGGTACATAATATAATTACAATCGGTATATATGGGCCGATAAATTAACCCAAAAAAAAAAAAAAAAAAAAAAACCGTCTCCGCCCCCCCACCCGTGATCGTTATTTATTTATGTTTTTTTTTTTTTTTTCATTATTTATCCGTTTTTAGTAATATAAATATTTTGATAAATCTAACGCGTTGTCTGCCCGTACGTATATTATTATACACGGCAAAATTAAAAAAAAAAAATAATTAAAAAACCGTCGATGATAATAATAATAATAATAATAATAACAATAATATATAGACGTGTACATATATTATAATACAGTACATATATATGTATATACTACACCTGCAGTAGGTATATAATATATAGGCGTATATACGTTTATAATATGAAATGTAGGTGACGTCGTGACTCCGAACCACACCCGCAGTCGAAACGGATCTGCCCGGAACCCCTTACTCCGACGGACCTTACCACTCCCCCCCCCTCGTAACCGCGAGGTTCCACGGTAAAACTAGATTATGTGTATATACACGGGATACGGCGGCGGGGTGGCTGGCCGGTGCGTTACACGAACCGCGGCGGCGGGCGGAGGGGTATATAGCGCGCCATATACCTACGATATAATGATATACCTATACGAGGTGGAGGAGTATGATATTTAATTTTTTTCGTTTTCGTGATAAGGGGGAGAATGGTGGGGGGAGGTGGGGGGGGAACCGGGATACCGCTGACCGGTTTTCCATACCGACAGATCGAGTTACCCGGGACCAGATTAATCAAAATATGTTGCGTGGGTGCTCTCAATTTATAAACACTGCACACTCACGTAAAAACACGTATACTGCACACACGCACACTTGTATCGTGTCTCATATATATACGCACACGAATAAAACTTATACGCACACACAAATGCACAAGTATATATATATCTATATTGTATATTGTATATGGTACACGAGTCGGCAAACCTCCGCGGCACGATTATTGTTTTCTATTTTTCCCCCTTCCCCTCCCCTCGCCGTTCCGACGAGGCTCGGCGTTAACCCCCCCCCCTCCACACCACACACACCCCCTTCCGGTACTCCGCGGATGCACACGAAAATTTTAAATCGTAATTTTGTGGTGACCGTCTGTTCACCGAGCGCGCCTCGGTAACGATCCCCCTCCCCCCCCCTCCCCGTGTACCCGGGCCGCTGCGCTCTCGGACACCGATATATAATATAATAATAATAATAATAATAATAAGGTATTCGTTCATCCGGCCGTGAACCCGACGAGTTGGAATTTTGGTGAAAAAAATTCGTGTCGGGTACAATATATTATATTATATACTTACGTATACGCGCGGTCATATATATATATAACATATATATTTTATTATACGGCATTATAATTGTACTTTAACTATACGGAAATTTAATTATGAAAAAAATTATTACGTCATTATATCTCTCAACGCGTGTTTTGGTCGATGAAATTGTACCCGATAATGACGCATGTACAAAACCGATTATTGCGGGTGGTGCGTTTACAATCGGTCGGTTGTAAAAAAAAAAAAAAGAAAAAGAAAAATTGCAATCGCCGTGGTTTTAATCGACGCAAAGTCGGGCGGAGCGAGGCTGCTGCTACTGCTGCTGCTGCTGCAGTAACCGCCACAGCACCACACCAATCCGACCTGGTGTACTATTATAATATATTTATATATATTATACCTTTACGCGTGTGACCTATATATTATAATAAATATTTTATGATATATACATGTCGGATTATACTATATCAATGTGGATGCCCTACAGCGTTGGCTTTGAACTTTGAAATTGTAAAAAGAAAAAAATATGATTGCCATTATCTATATAATATGTGGCGGGCGTACATATTGTAATATATTATAGACCGACACCTGCAGTATATAGCACACTCGCGGCGGACTGCAGTCTATAGTACCGGTGCAGTGATTGCGTATATACCCGAGTGCCGCATTTTTAGTATAGTCCAATAATGGGGGGGGGGGGGGTGGACACAAGTCGAAATCTGTAAATCAGTCGCCATGTTTTCGGATGCGATTTTATCATTATTTACAGCACGGAATATTCAGTGGTTTATATACCATATAATAGACACTATCAGTATAGGTATACGATCACAGAATATTCTGTGATATCAGTACGTCGGATTATATCTGCAATGGTATAAACACAGTATAAAGAATGATAAAATCGCATCCGAAAACATGGCGACTGATTTTCACGCCGTCCTATGCTGCCCGTGTAAATTCTTATCAGTGTCCCATTCTGATTCTTTTATTCCGTGGTATTATTTTTTGGGTCCGCGACTAGGACGACGACGATGCCGTTGTTACTGGAAACGGAGCTGCGCGACGTATTTACATGAATGGAAATCGATTTTCGCCCACTCATTCCCGAGTATACATATTTATGCCGAGATAACAAACAGTCCTAGTCATAATATATATGCGTATACGCCGATGTGTATGTGTAAGTATTATAATGTGTAATGTGTGTGTGTATGTGTGTGTGCAGTATATACCGTGTGGAATACAATGTAAAGATATTTTAACAATTATTTGATCTATTTGCGATTGACAACGTCACGTCGGGAAAGCGGCTGGAGAATAGGTCGTTTAATACACCTATATATATATATATATTATAAATCGTCATTTGTCACGGTGTTATTGATATTCAGGGTGCAGGATACAAGGGGAATCGCGTGCGGCGTTGAGCTAATTAATTTTCGTCTCGATATGGCGAAAGGATATCGTCTAGACGATGACGATACGATATTTTCGATTCGGGAGATATTATATTTTATATAATATATACTATAATATAATATAGTACATGAACCGCGTTGTGTTTATTTACGAATCGGAAAAAAACGCATAGATGCATATAATATATATTATTATTATTATAATATATATAGGCCGTCGCGACGACTATATGGTTTGCGAATCGCATTCGTTGTGTGTGTGTAGTGTTCCCCCCCCCTCCTCGGTCGCGTTCATATTTATTGCCTCTGACGAAATTTGCATACATTAATATCCTGTATTATACAACATATACGCTAATCATGACCTAATCGAAAAATTCGTAAATACTCCACGATCACGATTCCGTTTTTTATGTTATATAATTATCGTCCACAATTTTTTACCCTTACATTTGAAGTCTTTATATTCGTATTATTGAGTATACTTAATATGTAGGTAGATATATTTTATATTATATTGTTTTATTCATTAGCTAAATGTACCGTTTGCAGGAGATTATGAGTTTAAAGGTACATTTATACAACATTTCATAAATTATAATTAATACTAAATTATTTTTAAAAGCCATATTATTCATTTGTTGTACAAAGGATATTCTGATTATTTATTATTATACATTATAATCTTCTTCTTCTTCTTCTTCTTGTTCTTCTCCTCCTTAGTCTACTCTCCTAACTATTTTTTCTTTTTCAATCTTCCGCATACTCTTCCTTACACGATCCTTCTACATATATTAACCACCTCTTTTTCGGTCTTTCTCTTTCCCACTTTCCTTCAGAAGACAAATCTTCCGTTATAAATCTATTACTACCCCCGTCTCTTACCTGCTTGAAAAATTCCAGAGCTATCTCAATAAATTCTCTCTTAATTTGTCTAAATCCATATCGAAACCACTCCTATACTACATCTAATATACCTACTAATTTATTATGTTGGTTTTTCTAGTCTTTCATTATACGAGTATATAATAACAATAAATAAGAATATATTCAATGATATTATTAACCTTGGCTGAATTCGGAATTCAGCAAGTTTTACTGAATCAATATATCCATATAGTCAATATAGGAACTATATGTAATTTTTAATATTGTTACCTCCCGTATATATATATATATATTACGAGTATACACAGTATGTAAATTAATTGGAAAGTCAGTAGCCCTAAAATTCCTAATATAATGCGAATATTTTACTGCATTTTTCTAAATAAAATATATGACTAATAGCCTCTGTTTTTGCATGATTTACAAAAAGAAATATTTCAAAAATCGTCAAAAAAATTTTCAATTTTTTCAAAAATATTTTTTGAAAAATCTTAAAATATCCATTTTATAGAGTTACTTATATCTATAATATTAAAAAAAAAAAATTTGTCGAATTTGTTGAATTTTTAACGAATGAGAGCAATTGATAATTTCAAAATTATTGTAGCTAAAGATCTACTATAGTAATAAAAAGTGTGAAAAACGTACAATTTCGCAATATTTTCCAGTATTTTTGAAATTATAAATTGCTCTCATTCATTCAAAATTCAACATAATTTTTCTCAATATTATCGACAAGTAACTCTATAGATATGTATATTTGAAATTTTTCAAAAAATCAAAAAAAAAAGTCATGAATTTCTAAATATTTTTTTTTTTTTTGTAAATCATGCAAAAATAGAGGCCATTAGTTATATGTTTTATTTTAAAAAAAGCAGTAAATTATTTGCACAATATCAAGAATTAGGATTTATGGCTACTGACATTCCAATTAATTTACCTACATAATATACCGCTCTGAAACGTGTAAAATTTGAAAGTTCCTACACCTCCACCGGGGTTAATCTAGAACTGTCCTTTTTAGTGATATTATATTGTTAACATGATTTTCGCGGTAGAAGAGTATCTGCGGTTGTGGCATTGTTTTTGAGTTATATTATATTTGATAAATATCTTTAAATAACCTTTAATTAATTCATTTTAGTGTCGTTAGATTTTATGTATATTTTTAATTTGTATTAATTATTAAAACTAATTTTAAACGTTTCAAGTCTGCAATATAATTATATATCATATTTATTATATTACTATTATTATTAGTATGTGTAGTCAAACACATTATATCAACCCTACCACGAGTTCGCAACGACCGCGGCCTTCGTCTTCCGTTGGATTTGCAATGTATTCGTGAGACTCGCGAAACTAGGTTATACGCCATGAGGTCTAATAACTATAATATATGCACGAACTGCAGCGGGTATATGCGTCGTCTTGCAGAGCTAAATACAGCCGGAACATGGTAAAGAGATAAAACTCACGTTATAATATTATATAGATGTCTCTATGTTCCTGTACGGTGCAGAATTTTATCACAATAATTGTTTTTTTTTTTTCTTAAATATGACTATAAACTACCTACTATACTACCTTAAAATATGTATTCTCGATTGCACATTTTTCTTGCCTCATTTTTATACGTTTTTAAAAAGGAAAAAACACGCAATGATCGTTTACCATGGAAAAATATATAGTTTTAATTATATTTGATTTACTTGATAAAATACTTTTAAACCTACATTATATACATTATATACTTACAATTGTGCCAATACATCACGATTCACGACTTTTGCACAATCATACAAAGATTTAATTTGACTAAACAAAATTTGTATTTTGAAAGTTTAGGTAGACGAATAATAGGCTTGTATTATAAATACTAGTAATACTAGTATTTATAATCAATAATTTTATGTACTGGATATTTCAAAATGTTCGTGTTATAAACCTTCCTACATATATATTTATATATAACCCTGTACATATATATATATAGGTAACCTATTATATTATATTAAGAGGAGGTCGTACCTACTATAAATTTTCAATGAAAAATTTGCATTAGCATTTTTAATTTGTATCAACTTCCAAACATGTTAAAAATTTAATAATATTTTATAGTGACTTAAGTAGCCTATATTATAGATGTGTTGATTTATTTCAAAATGTATAAAGTTATTAAAAAAAATAAAAATAAAAATAAAAAATCTATTTTCTAACAACTCATAAAACGTGTAAAAATAGTAAATACACATATCAAAAAAAGGCTACGTAGAGCGCTAGATAATTTGTCCTTTATATTTCAGCTCTCTCCTATATTCTAAAGTTGATAAAAATGAAAAATGCGTAAACATGTTTTTTTTTAACAAATATCTCAGAATTCATCGGGAATGTCGGGATTTATCCTTAATCACTGTCAATAATCAACTACATAGTAGTCGTATGTGTATGTTTAATATCCTTTTTTAAAAAATTTACCGTATGCGTCTATGATATTTTTAATTTTATGAAATATCCTTCTAAATTTAGAGAATATTTCTGATTTTTACATTACTTATACATAAATGTAAGCTGTATTTTAAAATTCAATTTAACTTTTGAACTTCAGAAATTTATTTAATATAAAATTTTACGAATTTTATAACACTATACATAGAACCCCTTAAAAACTGTGCGTATATAAACATCCTCTTAAATACTAAAATGAATTAGGTAATCGAAAATTTCGAACAGTTTCTTGTCAACCTGATTCCCATACAGAAATCTATTCATACGATTATACTATTGAAACCATAAATACGAGTAAGACATAATGTATGAGACTTGTATGATCGAAATACCACCTATATATTTATGCTATAATTACCTATTATGCACAAAGCCCCCACAGTGACGTTCCAAAAAAACTTCGACCACAATGCCGGATGTGGAGCTAAGGTTATTGAAGTCCATATACATTTCGTGGTAGGCATCTAAAAATAAATCTATATCAAACCGTGTTTTATATCTTCGGTTTTCGGTTTGATAATATTATTATTTAGAGATTTTATAGAGGCCATTAATAAAATGTACATCAGCGTGAAGAGGTGTGTTATGTATACATAGCTATACTTAAACAAAAATGCATGGCTTATAATGCAAATTGCACTACAGACCACGACTACGACGATGGTTCGATGATTTGATAAACGGTTTTTATTTTATAAAATCACGCCCGTGAAGAAATACATTTCTTATTTGAAACGTCAAAATACCAGACGTCTTACGTAGAACTTTGCTTAAAAAAAAATTATGTACTCGATGGTCTAGAAAACCACTTGAAGTCGAGTGTGAACTTTGCCCTCTACGCTTGAATATAATTGGTTTGTCAGACTTCAAAATTAAAATATATTATACTATAATGTCCGAGTATTTACATAATACTGCGCATCTAATAGATAATTATTTCAAAGTCCTATTGCCGGTGTCTGAAAATCTCGTTAAATTCTTGACGTAGTATACTATTTTTCATATATACTCGTACATATTATATTATTATTATATATACCTACGTTATGCGTATAATCAACTTTCGCTCGAATGATTTGTATGTGCAATCTTCAATCTATTTTAATGGAACCCGTCAATGTCCGTGATGATAACGCATGTGTGTATACACAATATACATAGCGATTTGTTTATCTTCGGACTTCGAGTATCTACATAAATGCCATAACGTTGAAATTTCAATTTCAGAAAGGGAAAGTTCAGTATTCCTCGGTGCATGGATTTTCAGACATATCGTTCGCACGTTTCACCGCTATTCATCATTAAATGTTATTTATTTTAGGAATTTTTCATTCTTTATTTTTCTTCTTTGGCTCTCCTCTATTATTTGCCATAGGAGACCGACGACCTCTAGGATTGACCTGCGTCAAAACCGGTTCATCGTTTTTCGTTACATTCCGGATAATGGTCATTAGGAAGTGATGTATTATAATGTATGGAAAAACGATCGCAACTATACGGTATAATAAACGCGTATGCCTATATATTATTTTATATATAATAATAATAATTACATTTTAGAATATTTTTTCACGTATGTATACCGATTATTATTGAGAGTTATTAAATCGAATTAATGGTTTAACGAATGAACGGCATAATGTATGTAGTCGATGAGAAGTTTAGCATTATTTTATTAATGGTCTCACGGAGACTTGAACGCCTTTTGACCGTAACGGTACACGCATAATGAAAAATCGTCTCGAAATCCAGTGGTCAAAACAAAACAAATAAAGATCGTCACGAGTTGTAAACATCTACATTGTGTACATATATTATAAAAGTTTAATGGAGCATATATTTTTTGAAACATAATCAATACCATCGTACCCAATGCATTAACAATATTATTGTTTGCATTTTAATGACGTTTCAGATAGGTTTTATGTATGAAAACGTTTCGGTCTTAGTCCATAATAGTAAATACGCATAATATAATACCAAACGTCAAATTTCTTCGGAATGCGTTTTATTCTATAGCAAATTCACTATGACGTGTCAGTTAACTGTATCTCGTATGTATATATTGTAGCGGTGTGTACATGGATGACATAACGCCGCTCGTATACTACGTTTACAGCATTACAAATTAATTTAATGTAATATTATGTAGGTACCAGATACCTATATAATATATATATACACAGGTGTTATAACGCGTAAAGATATTACAAACTTGGACATTCGACGTGTATCGTCGATTTGAATATCATGGCTTGTAAATAATAGATCGCCCGAACACCACGCATACTCGTTTATTATAATATTATATTACTTATATCAATATTCAATACAAATAAATAATGTTATTTTTACCAAAAGTACAAAATCCAGTGGGGGGCGAGAAATTTAACCACAGTCGAACCACCACAATATCTGACAAATATCACCTGACGAAATTTGTCAGGACCTATTCACATAATTGTGGTTTTATTTTGCCAATGATGCGTCGAATGTCCACTCAAGATAAGCAATGTTGATTGTGGTTTGTCGTCATGAATACAAAACTGCACGAACCCCTAAAGAAAGAAGTCGCATTTGGTGACAAATCGAAAAACTTCAATATATTCTGGTCCCCATTGCGTGCGATGAATCGACCAGAAAATTTCTCTCGAAACAAGTCGGTTGTTTTGCGTGCAGCGTTAACCAACTGGTTACGCCATCCTATTGGAACATTTTTCAGATATTATCTTCCAATATTGACCGCAGTATAGGTACCTACCTAATATGTAAACTTTGTTCTTAAATAAAAAATATTTGCAATTTTTGAGTAAATTAACTATGAAGCCTGTGTATTACAATATTATATTACATCACTATAGGACAAACGAAAAATATAAATACTTAGAAATATTACATGTTCCTATATAATAGGTACCTATTCATTTTGAGAGGAGCTTAGCCCACGTAGCCTCTAAATTATGTCTACGCTTTATACCTCCTTACTTTTAAGTACAGATAACATAAGTACTTACAACACTGTTTATCTTTATTCTATAACCATACCTATTCGCTGTCCTCCTTAAATGAGCTTCAGATCCACCACTGAATATATATAATTGATATATATATATATATATGATTTTTTTTTTATAAAAATGCACAACGTCCGTTTTATTAGGAAATCTATCACCTACCTATGTATATTATGCCACTCAAGATAATGAAAACGTATAGTTTTTCCTATGTAAGCAGCTATAGCCGCGTTCTCCGCCGCGGATCACGACGCCTTATCAACATATACGATAACGCGCAAAAATACACGCTAACGCATAGGAATAGGTGCGTCACGTCACCGTTGTGATGTGCGCGTGGGCAGTCGATAATTGCCGTTGCAAATATTTGCCAACGGTATTGTATCGGTGCAATGCCTTCTGATCATATTATATGACGAAATTGTATAGTCGTACATGACTGAAAACACACATGAGCCAGACGACTAGACGGGTCTAAATTACGCCCGTGTAATATGTTGCTGCGCGGGTAGATACATATAGATATCGGCCGTCGAAAATCGCGTTTATAACGGGCAAAGCGCGTCCATTACGCCCGGTCCAACGAAAACAAAATAATAATAATAATAATAATAATAATAATAACAATAATTGCACGACACAGTATGTCAGTCACTGTATATTTATGTAGAAATAAATATACGAAAATTCTCACGACCCGTTTCGTCTCGTGTAATATTATACACCGGCGGCGCGCATTGCGGTCTGCGGCCAGTTTTATTCTTTCGTTAATCGTAAAAACGTTAGATAGGTATAGGTTAGGTACCTACCCATATTATATTCCGTTACGTTCGATAAATTTGGAAAATTGGAAACGTTAAATCTGACGATCATCGAGTGCTCGGTACCGTATCGTCGCTGTGGGTATACTTATTATTACACGTCTTGCAAATTGCAATTTAGCGAAAACAAAAAGCAACGATATAAATTAACACATATTACAATATTATATAGGTACGATAATTAAGCGTATTTAGACATGTAAAATAGGTATGCAGGCGATAGCCAATTATAATTAGCAGATATTATATCTCGGTCGGTAAAACCGATGCAATTTTTGGTGAAAATAATAATTAAATTTTCTCCGCATCACGGTCGTGTATAAAAAAAAAAAAAGAAAAAAACGCCCACACACACAGGGGTATACCGATAAGTATTAATAATAATAGCTATTCACGTATTTGTTTGTTGAAATGCGAATTTTACCGTATAATATTGTTCAGATCGTTATTGATGTGGCTGATGTGGTAGCTGTATATATATATATATATAATACATATATATTGATATTACGTGCCGAATAATTATATTACTTAGCAGTGTCTAACAATGTATTCAACAAACCAAATTTCGGGTACATAATAATAATAATGTAATAGGTACCTAATAATATGTTTATTGATTTCTCTCGATAACGTGGCCCGTGCATTCGAGTTTCACAAAGTGACTGTTCGTAAACAGAATTCGGCTGTATAATAAGCGGTATAAGCGTATATCATCTACCGTGGCCAAAGGCGCATTAAGGGGGTAGCAAAGAGTGAATTTGCTCAGGATGGCAATATATGATAATATACTTGGGCGTTTTTTCAATAAAATATATTTTTTTTATATATATTTTGTCACGTTTTTTAAGTTCTATTTTATTTTACATATAAGATACGTATAGTAGTCATTCAAAATTATTCACAATTATCGATCAGAAGACTTGATTCAATATAATAACTTATTTTACCGTAACAAATTGGATCATGGCTGTACTTTGAAGAGATAATTTTTAGATTTTTGAGATTTTCGATAAATGCCTAAGGAATAATCTACTAAAAAAAAACAAATGAATATACGGTAAAAAAATAAGGGGTACTATTCACAGCTCCCTAAAAAAATGCATGTGTTGATTATAAATTGTAATAAAATAAAAATTTTGAGGGTACAACTTCATATCATTTAAGCAATTGTAAGCTGTAGTATGTAGTGGAGTGTGTACTTTTCGATTTTTACGTTAATATGTATAGCCAAACTTTTTTTATTTGATAAAAATCGTACCTACGATTTATGTATATTCACTAGCTATTTACGGTCTACTGATAAATTCACAGTACACATTTAAAAAAAAGTTTAGTTTTAAGTCCCTGGAGCTTCAGCGTATACACACAAAACAATTTACGACTACATCACTGTATATAGATAGTATACCGCGGTTACTTACGGCAACCGGTGTACTATAGCTATATCTGTAGCTATACCGTGTTAGACTTGACGAATACATTATTAATGTGTTGCCGGTCATCGTTGGCTCACGGATGAGATATCGTTTCATAATACAAGTATAGCTGTTTGTTTTCGAATCACACTACCCAGTGCATACCAGTGCAATAAATATTAATAATACAATAAAAACAAAAATAAGTGAATACCTAGATACTTAATTTCGTATCATGTAAAATGGAGATTATACGTGTTTTTCTTTAAATCTCTGCGATAAAGAATCCGGATAAGAAGAGGAGACTGCACGAGTTGGACCGCCGCTGCCGTCGCCAAAGAGATGTACAGGAGGAAAACACAACTGTTGGGCGTCGCGCGTCGTCGCCGCACCGTCGTGGGATCCGGGCGCGCTGTTGCCGTTTTGCCATTGCGATCACGTCCTAGAAGTATTAGACGCGCATACTAAACAACTGGTTTTCGTGTATGTCCGCTGCTGTTTGGTTGTTTATGTTGTATATATGGAGTATGAGCACAAACAATAGAGGTGACTTTTTTAAATCGGGCAGTAAAAAATTATATATTTTTTTTTTTTTACTAAAACTCAACACCGGCCTTACCAAACCTGGTCATCATCGTCAAATACGATACGATATGTCCGGGAGCGTAAATTGACCTCAATGTTTAGTGGTGCAAATGTGTAATGTATTTTTTGAACCCCTCTTCTCACTAAAAAATCGGAAATAGAATATACTTTAATATTTTTATGGTACATAGGTATATATTGTAACAACTTGTAACATAAAAGGTTCGCAGACAACCGTGTTCTATAATAAGAGCTGAGTATAGGCAAATCAACATGATAGTAATTTGGATACTTAACAGCTTATGCGTTTATGAGATGTAAATGCAAACTATCTTTAATAGCTTCATGAATATTTTATAGAATCGTATCCAATACGTTCGTTGAAAATACTACGTCGTATTACAATTATGTTAGAAAAATATTGACATTTCGATCTAAATACAATTTTTTTTTTAATGACGCAGACCCCTAAATAAAATAATATAACAGTTAACGTTACATAAACTTATATTTTAATGTAATCTATTATTGTTTAATCGACGTCTTCTATGGGCAGAATACAGATAATGAGTTAAATTTATCAATATGACTTGATCCATGTTAGTTAGTCAACATTTTAATGTAATCAGGTACTATAATAAAATTATATACGAGTATAAACTATATAGACAATCTTGATCCATTAAAATCCATTGAAGACATTTCATACATTTTTCGTTTTATTGGCATTTGTATACTATATTCTTTACTTTATATTTTGAAAAATTATAGGTAAGCATTCAAGATTTTCAGTTGTGCAAAATGATGTAAGTTTGCAACATCATTAGACATATACTACATTTTTGCCATTGAATATAGATCAAGACTTTATGTATCTAGTTATTTGCATATATGTTGAGAAAAAAATATTTGATACTTAATACAATCATAATAGAAGTAATTTTTTATTTAAATATTTTAAAAAATAGACCGTATTATATAATAACGTTGCACGGATTTTTGTACTCCATAGTATAGTTTTTCAATAATTTTCGGGCTTTCTATTGTCTAAATACATCTGTACTCAATGGGGTTGTATTCGATCACTCGTATTAATAATTTAATAACTTATCGTCTGGATCGATGTGGTAAATTTACAAAAACCTGTGTGATCGTCCTATTAATTGTCTGAATTGGATAGGCACCGAAGACACGAAGCGCAGATCGTTCAGAAGAGTGAAATTATTTATGCCTAATAATAATGAACCTATATTGTGTTTGAACGAGAGATGTACGAGTATACACTACCTATATCAATATCAACTATACATTATAATAAAATTATATCTTGTAATTTATAAGTTATGACCATACTATACTAGTAGATACTGCAGACAGTATTAATAAGTCTATATAAAAATCAATGCCGAGTCATTCAATTACTGTTATCTGTAGGCTATTACTTTTAAGTGATTTAATCAACTTATTTTATACCATCTTCACGAAAACATGAAATATTGAAAATCATCGTATCGTATCATTTCATAAAAATGCGAAGAAAAATATTGTTTTTATATAAATAACGATAATTATATTTGTGCAGTCGAACCTCGTCCAAACTCTTTTGGAGTTATTCATTAGTTGCCCAAATAGTCCGCGTAAATTGTGTACATTATAACCGTATAGGTTAACCTGTATTACCGTAAACGTGTTTTCGAAAAACACTGAACAACAACGACCGGCTCTATACCCGCGAAACGCGTCCGGACGCACGTAAATTATTATTATTTATTATTCGTCGACAACGCCCCTCGCGTATGTCTGGTCGTTGTCCGCGGAAGGAAACCGCGTCGCGTCGGGAAGAGAAACAAAATCGTCGAAATCGTTTAAACCCGAAATGTGTATGTTACGTGGTAGTCGCATGCATATATTCGCGCTTTCCGTATATGTGTTATTATACCTTAACAGATATTTTTGTTTCCCCGTTCCCATGTGTATTTATTTGGATATGTGTAAAATGCCTTTCCATTGGCCTTAAGATACGACGACTATAAGCTGATAATAATGAATATAATGATGGCTGTGGTTTTCGCGTTTTCTATCAGACGAAAATATACTCTTTGATATAGGTACGTATAACACATTACCGTTTTGGTAACTGATAAACTAACGTGTGTGTGTGTGTATTGGACGTGTTTAAACGAATTACGCAACCATATAGCGATGTATGCCTTACGCGTATGTGTGCATTTTATCTTATACATGATGCAATTACGGGACAACACTGCAACTCGGATACCTATACATTTTAATGTAGTAATGCACAGATGTATATAATATCATAATAAACTAGAACACGAAATTACGGTTTAAAGTGAATCCGGTACAGTGGCCATTTTTGCGGGATGCATATATATATATATATATGTTATTAATGTATATTATAGTCGTATTATAATCTGTACCTATCAATAACGGACATAAAACACGTATATTGTTTAAACGTGATCACATTCAAATAAATTCCCACAAAGATGGCGAAATATGGTAACTTCAATCATTTATAATTGCATATAATATTATATAGCAGTTATGGCAGTCTACAGTTTAATGTTTATTATATATATATATAAATATCTATAATATGCGATGAAACGTTTATCGATATTATAATACGATATTGTTAATTGGTTATAACATGATGATGTGTTTTAGCCACGATTTTTTTTCCTGGTTAAATAAACAAAGCCGCGTACGGAGAAAACGCTTCTAAAATTTCCAAACGTTATTATTATTACGGTGCACATTTTTTTTTTTTTTATCATTTTTTTTTCTCCTCTCGCCCCACCAGTGTCGGCACTCTGTTTTTTTTTTCCCGACCGGTTGTTGCCCGGAGGCTGTTGAAATCGGAACCCATTCTGTCCGCCCGTCCGTCTGTCTGCAGTCTGCGTGAACCGAAGGGGAAAAAAATCGTGAACTCGAGAACCGGCTCTCTAAACCGCTTCGGTTCAAGTACCTACTGACTTAGTTTCACGTCGTACACACACACACACACACATACATGTATAAAATACACACAAATCGTACACTTACTTGCACGCGAGACGTCGAGATACTATTTATGATTACCTATTATTTTTTCCCGATTTTTCGATCGGTTCATCATCGCGTAAAAGAAATTATGCATTTTAGTATTGTATACGTACCTATAGTGGATATATATCACCTATATACTTATGTCTTTATGTGCTATTTCAATGTATACACACCAATTCCAGGACTTGTTGAAAGAGGCCACGACTACTAAAAAAAAAAGAAAAAAAGAAGCTTTTTACAATTCAAATACCATTTTTCTACATATCTACAATCTCAAGTCTGAGGAGGCATGGCCCCTAGAGCTCCCCCGAGACGCCATTTCACGTGCCTACATGTGAGTTTCGATAATATCACCCGGTGAGAGCGTGAGACCGACGAACAGCCACCCGCGTGTGCGTATATATACGTATAAACGAACGATATGACGCTTGTTTCAATATTGATATTATTATAATATTTTAATGCCTTATATATAAGTACACTTGTCATTTTCTCATTTTTCAATTCCTTTCGAAACCGTTTTATAATAGTTTATATACATTTGCACTTTGCAGCAAACAGCTATGTGATTTTTTCCCACAATCGATACACATCGGTTGTTTTATGTAGAGAAAACTAATTAACTACCCTATCTATATATTTTGTAAACCACACTCTCTCGATCTCCCTCTCTCTCTACGTACCTATCTCTAAAACGATGAATCAACAAGTGTCAGACTAATATAATAAACCTCTACGGTTTGGACGTCTGTGAAGATCACGCGAATACTGCAGCGTCGGTCGACGACCACGATAATTAATTCCAGTTCTATACCAACGTCGATTATTATTATTATTATTATTATTATTATTGCAGTGTTGGATATCTAATCAATTTATTCATTGATTGAACTATCCTATTTTATTTATACATACATTTTTTATCGTAAATTTATTGTAATTAAAATTGCTAATAAAAACCATGTAACCGTGACATATACAAGATTATTGAACGGCTACTATATATATATTATCGTATATCTTATACTATACTATATAAGGTACCTGTAGTTGTATACCTACTAATCGGATAGGTATATTGAATGAAGTCCCACGCTAATTTCTGGATACCTAATCGGAGTTGAGTTCCGCTTCAGCCTATTAGTAAATAGTTTCCCAAAATGTGTATATATTCTTGGTGGTCTATTATTTTAAAACTAAAATTGACAAAGTTCTCTATTTTTCTATCAAATCATCTGCTCCTAAAAATGTTTCTTTATATAAATACGTTACGCGATTACACAGAACCTTATTTGTACACTTAGCACAGCGTCTACAATATAGTAAAAAGATTTAGATAAACTCTGCACTTAATAGTCAAACATGATAAAATGATAATACTGATATGATGAAAAGTTAACCCTGTAGCAAACGACTTCAAATACTCGTATAAACAAGACGTGTTATTGCACTTAATTTAATAGTTATCCCGTAACTAATGACTAGGTATTTCGGGCTGTAGACGAAACTCGTGTCTTGTAATAAACGCGTATAAATACTAAATATCATAATATATACCTGTAACTAATATGAAACGTAATTATTGTAGATTCCTGTAATAATGCACGTACGATTTTATTACCTACATATAATACATATTAATAATTAATTTCGTTTGTGCAGAGGACGGTCTTAATTATTATTATTACTATTATCTATATAATAATATCAATATAAAATTCGATTTTGTCATTGGAAGTGATACTTAAACAAAATTATAATTAAACTCGAACACAAAAACGTATACTTAAATTCGTATTATACTCATTATGAAAATTAAAATTAATGTATTCATTCGAACCCTAGATTCGGTTGAAATATTCCGTATTATATATCGACCCAATATAATTATGTATTATTATTATTTTTTTTCGTTAACGTACGTATATATATATATATATATATAATACATTTAGTATTAATATATATAGAATACAACTAGTATATATCTGATAATAGTAATAATAATTATTTTATACTTAGAAGAACAATAATTATATAGATTTGTTGAAAAAAAAATTTGCTCTTTAAAATAATAATAACAATAATTATTTTGCAGTGTTTATAGGTGTATATATATATAATATACTATATAATTGTTTAATATACTTACCTATGCCGTGAACAATTTACGTCGTACATTGGTACATTCAATGACTACAAATTTCGCGTTTATATGGTGTATAGTTTTCTGCGCGGTGGCCTATAATCTCGAATAATTGCGAAAATTTTGTTACGAGGAGAGAAAACGGACCTATACCGGTCAGTCGAAAATTGTGCTCTCGTGAAGGCGTATATACCTATATATACTTTCTACCGTCAACTGACTGTCAATTTTTTGCTCATTAGCAAATCGACGTATATACCGCGGACCTTTAATAGACTATCTGTAATTACGGGGCATCCGAAGTAATGCGATGATTTACCACCGTGTGGTGGCATGCACGTTTTTTTTTTTTTTTTTTTTTTGAAAAAAAATTATCTTTATAACCGGTCTGCGTATATAACCCACTCGATATGCAATATATATATATATATATATATATAAACACTAGCCGTGCAGCGTTAATTTTTCACGATCCGTCATCGTCATATACAAAGTACGGCATATACCACACTTGCTGCAAGTATATACCCGTGAGGCATACGATAATTTCGAACGACGACATCGTGGCGATACAGTTAACACAATTTACGAATTTAATATGATAAGTTATTATAATAGTCATAGTGCAGCTTAAATCGATAAATCGATTATTGGGTATACGTATATACCCGGTATTCGGTAAATGCGGTAATGATGACGAGCGCGCGCGCGCGCGCGATGGTTCGGAAACCGTATATTATAGCCGCGATATGTATACGTACGTGCTATATATATAATATTATATTTACGATCGGACGACACGCGTGAAGTCAATAAATCCAAACGTGGCGTGTAACGATCACTATAATATAATATAATATATTATTATTCTACAATATATAATATAATGATGCGTAATACGAGCATTGCTAGATCCGCGAAAACACCCGTTGAACTTCCCCGATCCAATAGTATTATAATATAGGTATATATACTGCGATATATATTAATCACGTCACTAACGTGTCCGTATCACAATGGACCGTGTCTCCTTCACGTTAATAGTTTAGCGCACAGCCGAGAAAGCTATCCTCGGGGTGTTTGCCACGGGACAATCATAATGAGGATCGACCCTTATTATAATAACCAGCGCACGTCGACCCGAGTTTATGCGCATCATATCAATATTACACGTACAACATTTAAATTTTCAAAAATGTAGGTTTTGCCGTTAAATACAATATATATATATATATATATATATATAGTGCCTATATAGATGCACCATTATTGCCCCGAGGTCTGTCATACAAACGCTTCGTTCGCAATAACGGATTTATACCGTATAGGTACGTACATAATGATCTGTTATAGCCCAATATTTCCGGTAAAAAAAAATAAAATAAAAAAATACACACGACTACACACATATTATAGAGATATTGTTACTTACTGGTCTTGTTTGGAAGAAATAAACTATATGGAAAACGTTTTGAACACTGCAGTTGGGTGGGGGGAGGGGGAAATGTACCAGAACGAAAATTTACACGGATCGTGTAATTAAAGGATCGATATTTCACGGAAACCCATAACATTATACACGGAGGAACATAACTATTTCACATGAACACAATCTAAGCCTAAAATATACTGTCATTTATAATTATTATCCGTGGTGAAATCGACTTACATCCGCATGTACTTTATGATGTGTATCAAACCACTACCGCTGTCGTCGTATAATATAAAAGAATCGATATAATAATAATAATAATGACATGTTCGGTTTGTTCTGCAGTGTAGATGTTATTTAAAAGAAAAAAAAAATTATGTATAATATATAATGACACGTTACGGTTTATATTTTAAAAAGGTTCCGAGAATCGTGTAAAAATAGTTTATAGAGCGAAACGCTTGTCGTAAGCGGCCACAGCCGTGGTGATGACTAGAAGTGCATTACGGATTAAAAAAATGAATAAAAATCCGATTTGACTAAATAAACCATACCAACGAAAAACAATTAATAATAGCTTCGTTGGACAAAAACTACACAGCATAATAATATAACAATAATAATCGAAAGAAATACAAAGCATTATTTCTAAATATAGGTAATGTTAGGATGAAAATTGTTACCTTAACTATTACCGAGACTCGGAAGCGGTTGGGGTTTTTCGGTACTTGGATAGTTCAGCTTTCTGTTATGCACTAGACCTACTTCGGCTTCAGTCAATTTTTCTGACACCGCTTTCACGTATAGCTACATCAAGACACATGTTATACCGTTGTATACGTAATCCGCATATCATACTTATAACAAGTAACAATACAGAAGGCGTATCATGAAGATTTCACATTGTTCAATAAAAATTGCATGTAAAATTATTAAATCCCCTGGATACACTTCGTATATATTGTAACGTAACAAACTTAAAAACCATTTTCAGGGACGAACATTTTTGTCCAATACTCGTCTTTGAAAATGATTTTCAACTATTAAGGAATAAAAAAAATAATAAAATCTGGCAATACAATAAGAGGATGCGATATATTCCAATACTTAGCCTATACCATATTATAGTAGTCGTTTGACTACACTGGTAGTGTATTTGGTAAAGTACCCTATTTCACTATATTTTCCTACTCATTTCACTCTACTAATTTTCGTTGTGCTGTCTACATGAAGCTATAGATAAAGGAGAGTACAGTTGATGATGGCCATGAGAGTAAGGCAAGTAGGATGTACTCTACCACAGCTATTATATACTCAACTACACCAATTACTATTTTTAATTAGTACTCTACCGACATTATCCGTAAGTGTTTACTAGTAATGGTAAAGTACTAACTCTACCCCCGTACTATACCAAATGCTCGATCAATTTAAATTGTACTTATAGAACCTGAAATATAGGACGAAATATGGATGGTAGGGTTAAGTGTTTTGCATGCTAAGATTATTAGTTACTAATTAGTATCACTGAGATTAAAGAGTAAACTCTATAAGAAAGTTTCAGTGAGGTCAATCACGTTATAAGGATCAGAGTGTTGGATTGTGAATGAAAAAAAAAATAGAACAAAGGATGTGAAATAAAAATGATAGCGTCGAATTATACTGGAAAACACAAGATTGGGAATGAATATTTAGCTATTATATGTGTGGCCTCAATAGTATAAAAAATAAGAGAAAATAGATTAAAGTAATTTGGGTATATTATGAAATGAATGAGAAAGGAAATTGATGTAAAGGGTAGCCTAACAATATATTATTAGAAGTAATTAGGAAAGATAACAGCTGATGTGAAAGTGAAGATATGGACTATGTAGGATTATGTAAAGTAAGGGCTGAGGACTTTAAGCGTCTGATTCCAAGTAGTTCAGATAAATGGTAATGACAAAGAAGCTTGATCAATAAAAGTTTTATGCTGATACTTTATATAGTTATATATAAAGTAAAATCTCATTTATCACTTTCGATTGCTCGAAGTCTCATCTCATGATATTATATTATTTAACACATTCACACTCTTATCTATTTTCCGTCTTGTGTTAAAATTTAATATCCTTAGAATAAACACGATAGTCTCAATAGTGTTATCATATTTAGTGTTAGAAGCAGTGCCTAAAATAATTTAATTTTCGTACTCCACAGTCCACACACAGAATACTCGAGTAATATAAACCTGTTCGTAAATGACGTATACCTATTCCATATGTCATTACTACATTTTCAATAATATTTTGCAAATAATTTACATTTCAAATACCAACATCCTGCCTACATTATTATGGCATGAACCTTAAAATATTAAAGAGATTGTAAATTTTACGTAGCCTACCCAAGTTATTCTAGGATTTAATAATGGGTACGAAATAACTCTTCTTAATTTGCAAGAATTTATAAGTTTTCAACACAATTCGATTTTTAAAATTGCCTAGTTGCCCTAGTAATCCTTACCCCGGAAAGTTTTTTGTGTTAGATTGTGAAGTATGCTCACCCAAATAATCTCAGAATTTTGAAATTATAGTAATTCCCATTTTTAAGGTCAATTTTTTTAGTAAATGTTGTTTATGTAACAATTTGAAAATAGTTTTTACAGAAAATTATAGTTATAATAACAACATTTACGTAAAACAAACTTATAATACTTTCAACGTTGTGTTTCTAAGCATATATTTAAACATCTTATATTCCCGTTGTGCCCGTCCGTCCGTTCGTACATACCTAGTTACTAAAACATAATAATGGCAAATGGTTAGGTTAGATAAAAATCTTGAAAAATTTGTGATTTTGCTACATCAGACTTAGAAAATTTAAAGTGTATACTTAACATTTTGTGCTAAAGCAAAACGTACCTATACTAACGTTACTAACGCCGGCTCTTAATTTTCGATATTTTAATCGTTTAATTTCTCGTAGAAAAACAAACTGGGTACTTCTCGTGCTCTATATAATGCATTATCCTGTTTACATTTTATATTAATAGGTCAATTATGCTGACTAATACGAGGCTAGAAATCACCACCATTTTGGTTGTACGGATGATAAATTTTTACCGTACACGCATAGACGGAAAAGATATAATCGGCGCATGTCGAAGGCGCGGCGTATAAGTGCACTATTACATTATATAAAAACGATAATTTTTTTTAATTAATTACTTTAATTCCCGTGACCGGTGCAGGCGACGAGTGTACATTAACATACATTATTTTAATCTATTAAAAAATAAATAATCTAATATTTCGTTATTCGGACAGTAGACGCGAGTGTAATAAATCCGGTTGTACTAGGCCGCCGTAACAATTCGAAATCGATTTATTTTCATTTTATTATTATTTTTTTTTTTTACGTAATAACATACAAGTATCTGAATGAAACGAACTCCTATATTATAATACATTGACCTATAGCTATAATTTAATAATTATTAACACTACCTGTAATAGTACTTATGTATAATTATTATTATTATTATTATGAATTATTTTATAACGTAATATTACCACCATCGTCGGTAATCGACGCGTTTAGTCGTCGCCGTATTGCTCTTACAAGTGACCCCTGCAAGAGACATTTTCGGGGAGGTAAATGGCCTCTGTAAATTGTCATAAGATGTATACGAATGACATTAACAAGTTAGGTTGAGTATTGTAAAATACAGTGAACAAAAACAAACTGTTCGGACGAGGGCAACGCTGCCCGTTTTCCTCCCCCTATAGATCCGGTTGTGACACTTTGCCAATAGTTATTACTCGGCGGCGAAGACTTCGGTCTCGACCGTGTTCGTGACGGTAACGGTGACGGTGATGACCGCGGACAGACACGCCGGTGGCGGACAACGTCGGCCGCCCGATACCACATCATGCGCAAGCTGTACTACGCGTACCGGAGTAAGTACCGAATGTACAAACGCGGTAATATTATATGCCGCCGGTACCCGGTACGGTATGTGCTCGTTCAAAATGTTATACCCGTACCGGAGTAAGTACCGAATGTACAAACGCGGTAATATTATATGCCGCCGGTAACCGGTACGGTATGTGCTCGTTCAAAATGTTATACCCGGTATACGGTTGTAGTGAATTTAATAATATTGTCGACCCGCCAACATCTTTAAAATACAATAATACAACTACTACAATATATTATGTACCTACACCATTCGGTTCTCCGAAAATAATATATTATCTTGTTGTGTACGATATAATATGAACAATATTATATACGTTTGCGTGATAATAATAATATTGTGCGTACGTGTATGACATGGACCGGGTTTATAGTTTATACAACCAGGTTCCCCGGGCAACGTGTCACGATTTTCGCCAAGTGAAACTTTAGATGTTGTCATATTATTATGTGTCACATATATATTATATTTTCTACCTGGCCCATTACTGATTAGAGAGCTTAATTTTGTTTTGCCGAGAAAATACAATTGCAGATAATATAATATGCTCGAACAAAACATACATGCTCAAGGGCCAAGTGTATACCTATTATAATTCTGTCAAAAATATTATATTTAAAAAAACGTGCAGGGCACTTGTTACAGAAGCGAACGTGTCGAAGGCTCAAAGTAATCTGTACATTTGTACATATATTTTTTCTTATTACATTTTTTTTTCTTTTTTTAATACTTAACTTTTGAACACGACGTAATTGCATGTGCATAATATATCATCATGTTAACTTAAAAATGTTAAATCGAAATACCACAGTACGTATCCGGAAATAAACCAATAATAGGAATCTCGTTACGATAACGTTCGGAATAATAATCTATTGCATTTTAATTGTCTAGTCTGCTGTGACTTAGACATACGTCAAGATGCTGAGTGTCGAACCATAAAACTAATAAACTTTATGGCATATGGACTTATCACGTCTTGAATTTTTTGTATTAACAAAATTTTTCCGCAACTAAATTTAAAGCCAGACACCGGCTCACTGGGTTTTATAATATTAACTGGCCCAAATAAAGTTTACTGCCATTTAGAAAAAAAAAAAATGTTTATGTACTGAAGTGTATTGACTGTTAATAACCTTCAAACTTTCACTTTGTTTACCCGTTACTTATAATGGTCCCAAATATTGTGTGGACCACCGAATTGCCACCGAAACTCGTCTATAGCTAGCCTATACGAGCCTGTCTGTACTAATATAAAAACCTGTAGAAACAAAAAAATACAATACCACATTTTTTAAGAGATATTTATTATTAATAAACAATTTTTGTAAATTAGTTATTTATATTATAAAATAGTTTCAATCATCAGTGGTGCCAAAGTTAATTTAGTCAACCAGTTAAATTACAAAAAAATATTACATCCACCTACCCTTTACGAAAACTGCATTTGAATTTATATAAACATACCACTATATAGGCTCTGTACACAACACAAATGCAATTTTAAAGTGTCAATTTTCAATTTGCATTGGATCGAAATCATAAATATGTGAATGTAGTGTCTTCGTTACATGATTTACGTTCGCCATTGTGCCACCCATGCCACGAGGGACAAGACTACTGCCTCAGTCTTTTTGAGTTTTGCACTCATCCACCCACCATATACTTCACCGCTTCAATTTAACCGACTTTATATAGCGTTCAGCGCCAGAGCTCATGATGTTATTTAAATTCACGAATAAAAATAATTTGATATTTTTTCTTCCAAGCCTACCATTTTCAATGTTTACACAAAATGTTTAGAAAAAAGTTTTTGGATGAAATACGTGATTATAATACTGTGTTCTAAAAAAACATTATTTTATTATTGCATTCAAGTCAATTTGTTACGTTATACGACTATTTACGAATACATATTATCAAAAATATTGTATCTATATCGGTTTCGATCAAAGAAACATTTTGAAACACATTATTATCTCATTGTATACGTGACAATGAGCTCACGGATGTAGTCCATTTTTTTTTTTTTTTTTTAGAAAAATTTAATCTGTCGATTATCCCACACTGACGAAAATATACTTCACAATACCGGCAAGAATGAAATCAATTACGGCTGTAAACTATACACATTATATACATATATTATACCTATCAGCTCTATACATCAACTATATTATACGTACACAATATACCTCAATTGCTCGTCACTGTCCTCAAGTAAGACTTCAATTCGGTTTTTGTTCTCCTCTATGCCCTCCCCCACACTCGACGGTGTGGTCGCGTCTGACCCAGTCTCTCGATTTATAATATTTTCAAATCTTCATTTGGAGATGGTTCTCATCACCGTCCTTGATTCCAGTTCAAGGATCTCAATCCGGATTTCATGTTGCCCTCTCCTCACCCACTGTATTTCATTAACCGACCGTTAATACTCCTACTACAATGAGGACTTTTTTACCTAGATTATATTCCTAATACCATTAACGATGAAATAAAAATGAAAATTGATAAGTACCTAATCTACTACGCGTACATAAAACTTTATATCTTCTACCATAGGTTATTTTTCATTGCATTTACTATACTGCACATCTTTCCAACTATAGCCCCAATTTTGAGACCACCCATTTTTTGTTTAGCCATTTGGCTAAGTTTGGGGCTAATATAATTTGTAAGTATAAGTGTACTCTTTCCGGAATGGTTCCATTGAATTGCATCTATATACATTATAATGTGTACATATATACAATATAGATGAATATACACATGAACGTATATACATATTACATATTATACTAATACACATATATTATGTATTGAAAACTAAAATAAAACTTCTAAGGAATTTTTTAAAACAGTTTTATTTACATCTATCTATATATGTTTATAAAAGGCAATGTGTATATGTTTGTGGTTTATAGACTCAAAAACTACTCATAAATTTTGACGAAAGTTTTAGAGATTGTTTTTAGAGATACCAGGAAGATCTACAGAGTAGTTTGAACCACGTCCGATAGGTGCCTCTGAACAAAATTTTTTCTTTTTCTTTTTGATTACATACCATATAAACTATAAATTACTACTTGTAAAAAATAAATAATGCTAAACTCATCTGCAACTATTTATTATATTTGATAACATTTCATTTCACATTTTAACCCCCTTACATACCGGGAAAAACTGTTCGAGGTGTCATTTATAGTTTATTGAAAACATAAATAAACAAAAAAAAGTCATAAACTTTTTTCTGTTTACCGATTGATTTTATATGCATTTTTAGTACTGATAAAATTATTTCTCCTACCTCAATAAAAAGTTCAAAATATACCTATTTATTATTATTTTTACGAGAGATACCGCGTTCTTATAACTATTCAACATTCATAAAACCTTATAATAAGCCTTTCACATGAAATATCACGTCGATTTAAAAGAAAATTGCAATAACATTTAATATATATTATGTTAAACCATGTCCGATCATATACATGTAAACCATTAAATATCACAATTGAAGTTCTTGACCTGACTAAAATGAAAAATGTTTATGTTTAATACAACGGTCGATGACTTTTAATTTTTAATCCACATAAAATGTAATTATTTTCTTTTTAATTACCAAAATTGATAAATAATGAATAATAAATTATATACACAAAATTATTATGTGATTACTATTCGTGTGGACGTTATGTCGAGATGTAATATATACTTACTTTCGTAGGAGTTTACCGTTCCCTCAGTATATTGTAATGTTGCTCTCGACCATGTCGTCGAAATAGGTTTCGAATGATCCCGTTGACAATCTCACATTTTATACATAATAATTTCACAATGACCAAAGCCAGCTGAGGTGTATAGGCATAAACTATTGTCGAGCTTAACCGACACTATTAATTCATGATATTATATATTATACATTAGTAATTTAGATTGGATTTCTCGGTAAAATATACAATTATGCACAATCATTTTTGTATTATAGTACAATTATTGTACTTTTTTGGCGGAACAATTAAGTGGAAAATGTATACGATTTTACGTAAAAACTTTGTAAAATTACTAGATTAGATTGGGCTATGAAACTTCATATTCATACACCTCGACACTCTGATTTCAATATTATTAATTTCAATATAATTTGTAATTTAAACTGGATCACTATGTATGATACTTAACTATATCAAGTTAATTAGTTTTTGTATTTTTCAAAATCGATATTCTATTATACATGTTTATTATAATGAAAAATATAACGCTTGTATTCATTACTTGTTTAAACTTACTGAATTGAAAATGTCATTTTTAAATTGCAGTTTATCGCGCGTATAGTTATAATACTCATAGTAAATTTTAAAATCCCCGATAATTTAACAGAATCTATGTTATGATATACATAAAAATGTGAATCACGATTTTCGATTGGTTTTGTAACATACGGTCCAATTTTTGCTACACATTTCGTGTGTTTAACCACCGTAATATGTAATAACTAATATTGATATGTGATGTCGAAGAACATTATAGAGATTGTTGGTGTTATTGGCGTACCTAGCGCAGTGGCTACCTACTATAAATCAATGTTGCCTGAATATAATATGGGAACATGGTTTTTTGTTTATTTTTATTAGTTTTTGGTATACAAAAACAAACAACTCTGACAACGTCGTATAGAAATTAAAATGTTTTAGCTCGCGATTTCCCCATTTTTCTTCGTCGTATCGTACTATTGGCGCATTGTATAAACCCGCGTAATAAACGATGAATCACATTATAGGTGCATATTAGCTTCGTGTGAACAATTAATACGAAATTCCGGACGCGATTTTATTTATTCACGCGTATAGCACGAGAATTAAATCGGGTCGTCGGTAGTAAAATAAAAAAATACGAATAAATCGCAATGTAGTGTTCACGGCGTTTATAATCGTATTTAGGTTTAAAACCATTTAATTTTTTTCCCATTAATGATACTGTATGTTTGTAGCGCTTACATAATATAATATACAATTATATCCTCCGAGTCGTTTGCCGGACGATCGCCACTAACTATACATTATGTACGGCCTACATAACGACAACGATTAAATCGCTTAATACTTATTATAATGGATCGTTGTAACTTGTAAGTACACCGCACATGTATAATAATATATACGTGCTCGTAAATGCGCTCAGGAACTTCTATTGTTCTTTTGTCGCAAACCGAAATAATTGTACACTCGCAGACACACTGTCCACCGACACTAATATTCTCACATCTGCACAAGTATACCTATATATATATTGTGTGTTGTGTAAGTTATCAAAATTACGAGCAGCTATATCTCGTGTATTACATCATTATATTACACTCATTCTTAAGTTTATTTTTCTTAAGATTTTAGGTAGGTATTTAGAAATATAAAATACAAATTAAAATAATTTTTTTGGCAAATATAATGCAACTTATGTATTTATATATATAGGGACGGGCAACTCAAATAGTAACTAAAGGGCCAAATTTTGAAACTTAATATGATGGCGGGACAGATATAAATTTGTATTTTTTTATTATTATATGAAACAAATTCATTAATACATATTTTATGTCTATGATAAGAACTATAATATCTATGTTTAATACCTATACAATTATACGTTTTATTATTGAAAATGTCTCCAGGATACAATCTACCCAGCCACTTTTACTGTATTTGAAGTAAATTGTAGGTAGTAAAATTGTCGATGATAAAAATGTCAAAAGACAGTCCGGGCCGGATAAAAAGGAACGACGGGCCAGATGCAGTGGTATATTGAAGTGTACGAATAATCACGTGTAACGAGTAATAATAATAGTAACCAATGAAGTACCTATTTAAGAAAATAATTTAGGGGCGGGGGTGTAGTTATATACCATCGATTAGGGTTAGGTTTTATATTGGCCAAATTTTATATTATACTTTAAACACTGTGCAAAATGTTGATAATACTTTTATCAAAAATTATTTATTGTAAGTTACTATAGTTTATTGTTTGTTTAAAGCGTAACGAGGAATGTATGTATAATATATAGGTATTGGTTTTATGATATGAGTTTTTCATTTCTGTACAAGTATGTGTACACTAT
Source organism: Pemphigus obesinymphae (assembly GCA_025469235.1). NCBI lineage: Eukaryota > Metazoa > Arthropoda > Insecta > Hemiptera > Aphididae > Pemphigus > Pemphigus obesinymphae. The sequence continues at coordinate 10,323 of JAIPRL010003240.1, read as the reverse complement.
TTCGGGTATAAGGGGTAAAATAAGAGTTTTCAGATATGCCTAAAGATTTCTAATAGGAAATTCATTCTAGTAGGTATACTTCATAGAGGTTATGAGTAGTTTTCATAAGTGTAACGAAAAACTACCGATCTTAACGAAAAGTTGTTGTACGCATTTTGATTTAATTTTTCAGCTATTATGTTACAATAAATCATTTTCTTACGGGAGAGTGGTAATCTATAGTATTACTCTGGGGGAAACTTCCTCCCCATAAAGACGCCACTTCAACTAACAATAATATAGTACATTATTATTGGACCAATCCGAATGTCTAATAATTATTATTTAACTAGGTAACGATATTAATTAATGAATATAAGAATTTTTTTTTTTTTAAATTATCGTAATTTTTTAAGCATGTGATGAAAATAAATCGTCTATACCGCACAGTTTCGGAAATTTTATACAAACTTTTCCTTGCGTTCAAAGAAGTCCGCGTTTTCGACATTTCCCTAACATATAGAATAATTAATATGCGTTATAAATGAATTTCTTTCAAAATCGACTTTTTATTTTATTAGGATTTTTACATAATTATTTTTACAAAACCGAGATTATTTTGAGTCCATTATGACTAAATGATTCTATATCGTTTAAAATAGGGATCAGAAAATGTTTTCGATAACCTCTTGTTAATAACCAATTTTCAACACTTACTCTTTCATTATTACCCATACAATAGGATAATAATTATTTATAATATTAGTTTACTCGACTGGAAGGAAGTATGGCTTTGATTGAACTACAAAAATTAATTATTACAGGGGTTATAAGGTGTAAGTGTGCTATACACTTAAACGTTAAAAACCATGACATATAATATAAGCAAAGCTTGGTCTTTATCTTGTTTTTGTCGACTCAATCTTATAGTGGTATTATTCATGTTGAGTTGGATCTTGGTATTGGTTGGGTCTTATTGACTCAGTATTGGTGTCGGTCTTGCAAGAGTCTCGTGAATTTTTATTTTTTTATAAGATAACTCATTTACATACACGGAACAGCCTACAAATAGCCACCAAGATCGGGACTATCATAGTACCTATTAGTCTTGCACTCGGTCCTAGGTTCGTTTTGATCATCGGTCACCGCTAGACGACAAAATAATTTTATTAACATTTTATTTAACAACACCGATTTCCTGGATGACCGTCTAGCCGGTAGAATGTATCTCGCAAATATTTGAAACGTCAATAGACGTGTATACTTTATAGGCTCTCCGCGTATACGTATTTCCATCACAAAAATTATTGCCAATGGTCAAAACGTCTCTATAAAACAGCTCCGAAACGCAAGCGACCACCGGCGGTCGACCATACGTGTCAAGCGAGCGCGCGCGTCGCGGAAGATGCGTTGTTTTTTTTTTTTCTATATCGTCATATTCCATTCCGGACCGGGTCAACGTGCCCGAATCGAGAGTGCGGCGCGCGGCGACCATCGCGGTGTCCCTGGCGGGTGGACGACGACGGTCACCCGACCGTATAGACAAATCGGACACGGAAATCCAACGCGCGGAACCGAGTGCGGTGTACGACCTTGGACACGATAACGGTACGGCGTATACGTTTTATCGTGTATAGAAAAATTATAATAATAAAAGATGATAAAAAAAAAAAAAAAAAAAAAACTGTGGAAAATATTATACGCCTTATGTTACACACACGCGTCCTTGGGCGCGCGAACGCGATCGTTATACGGCGATCACTCGAGGAAAAATAATAGTAATAATCGTAATAAAAAAAAAAAAAAATAGAAAAAAACGGATAGTGTAAAAAGAGAGACTGTGCGCCGACGACGGCGGCGGCCGGCGTTGGCGGTACACAGTAACGGGACGTGCCATCGTCGTCGTCGTCGCCGCCGCCGCGGTCGTCTATCGTCTGTACAGTCCGTCCCCCGCCGACGAAACCGTCACGGTCCGTCCGCGACCGCCACCGCCGCTGCCGTATATATACGCTCTGGTACACACGGAGAATCTCGGCGCGGAATAAAAACGTGTTTTTTGTTCCTTCTTTCTTTCTTTCTTTCTTTCTTTCTTTCCATGAGCACACACTGCCTGCCGGTACACACACACACACACACACATAATATATACGTAAACCCAATATTTTTTACGCCTGTGTGTGTAACAGTTAATAGCCGAACGCCGCTCCTCTCTACCTTCTCCCTTAAAGACGGTATTCCACTCTGAATCCGTGCCGTGTATTATTCCGTTTTGTTTTTGTTTTTGTTTTTCCAACACTGCGGTTGCTGCAAGACCTCGGTAAAATGATAATATCATTGGTATAAACAGACAATTTAAAAATTTTTAAATATAATAAATTTAATACAATAGTATATAGATATTTCATTAATGCGGTACACCGTGTTCTGAGTTAACTACTGTATTTCTTATCGTTTTCTGTGCGTAAAATTTAATAATAAACAATCGGTTATTAGTTACCACGATCAAACCACGTCAAACATACGCTGAAAAGTAGAGCAATGTTCAACTACTGGTAACCTGCGGTAACAGGTTCAACCATGATTATGAGACCACTATTATTATCTATTTTTGACCAATCAGATTGTTTGAAATTATTTGCTCTACACGGTTTACACGGACACGGAGACAGTGGAATACCACATTAACACACGTTCGTTCTAACCTCTATAGGAGTTGTGGGTGAGCGAGGAGTGGCAAACCTTGTTAGTATCTATATATAATATATATATACCGTCTGCGGAAGATGAATATATTATTATTATTTTAATATAATACAATAATAATAACAATATATGTATGTGTAGCGTTGAAACGACAACGTGCGCGTTTATAGCGATACTTATTATATATTATATTATATAAGTATAGGTAAACGACTACCGTATTACACGACGAAAACGCTATACGCGACTGCGGAAATGAAACTCAATATTGCCCGCCGCGGGCGTTTTCCCGCGTTTACCGGTCGTAATTATTGTGACAACGGGGTTGGTACAACAATTTGTATATTGTGTGGTCGGCCTGTCACAGTATACCGGGGTTACCAGCTGTGTCACGGTCTGTGTTACGTACGGGAAACCCGGTTCATGGTATATAAACCATTTTGTCGATAGGCATATGCCATATACCTACACAGATTATATCAAATACCGTCTTCTCATAGGCTCCACAGTTATCAGTGTAGTTACATACAACTATACAAATTATTTTGCTAATATACAATATTATTGCATAAATAATTCATCATTATTGATGTTATATCATAATAGATAATAATAAAACAACACAGATTTCAGTTTGTCTCGAGGGAATAAAGCTTAAATTTATGGTATATATATATCGTGGTCACACTGATTCCTGTGGAGTTATCAGAATTATCAATGGCCAAATGACATCATCGTTTTTGTTTACATCGCTGGTGATCCATATGTATTCATATAATCTGTGGTATATATATATACAGGTTTTCCATTTTCACCACCATATAAAACTAAACTATATAATATAATATATACACTGAACAATGAATACTGGCATGTAAGATATTTGAGTATTACTCGGAATACTTTTCAAAATATGTTTCATTTTACAGCTATGTTATTACACTTCCTTAATTTTATTAATAGTTCTTATAGTTTTTATAGTCTAATTGTAAACATTTTAAAATTGTGACAAGAAAAAAGTGATCACTTGATACATACCTATATATTATGATACATACTGCTATAGATTTTTGTCCGATTATGTGTGTCTAGGTACGAGTATTTAAAAATATTTGGAAAACTGCAGAACCAATACGTAGGTATACTGAGTAATATTCAAAATACTTTATAAAAATAAAAATAAATACTGTTTGTGCAAACATACGATTATATTCTCGAGCGTTTTACCTGAATGGCTACTATGAATAATAATGACAAGATAGGTACTATATAAATAGTATTTTGTAATATATTGTACACATAGTAGGTATTAGGTATTAGATACTATCTGCTATATATGTGTACATAGACTATCTTATATATATTTATTATCACTCGTGAATTGGTCGTTTCCTCCGAATATTTCGACCGTTCATTATTTATGCTAAACGACGTATATTTATTTCACTTTTCTCCTGCAGAAAAAAAAAATAAAATACCATGACGCGTCTCGACGGCTCAGTCGTTTTTTATTTTTTTTTGTTTAAATCGAAACGAATTATTTAACGATTTAACATTATAATATACCGTTACATAACCTGCGTATATATCAAAAGTGCACGCTGTTTTATACATTTTTAATTGATTACGTCCTTTGAACGTCCATGTTTTATTATTTTCCATCGAACCGACGATGCATGTTTTTTGTATTTTTTTTAAAATACGATATATAATTATATATTATATATTATAAATATATTTATTGCATTTTTATTCGCGGCTTATAAAATTTATAGTTACTATTATAGTCATTTATAACGAAATATAATCCAACAATATTCGAACAAAATTAAATTACAAAGTCCCCATTATTCGTGTGTATACACAACAGAGAATATAATCGACGAAGAGATTGAGTAATATTGTGTGTTTTGGGAATTCAATAATATATAGTGATTATCAGAAAAACGCCGGTCGATTTCCTCTAGACAACTAAGAATATACCTGTACTTAAATTACATTGTGTAATAACTAAAAAATATTCCAATAAACGTTTTATTTTAAATTGTATCGAATCGTGAAATTTCGCATTTAATAATGGGTATTATTTTGTTTTTAGACCGATATCATCAATCATACATTGCTAAAATTAAAAATGTTTTGGAAACATACCTACATTATTGTTTATGATTTGGAGTACTTGTAGATTTGTAATTTAATAAAATCTAAAAAATTTAATTCTACAAAAATTTATACGTAAAAATATATTTTTTTGTGAAATTAAATTTTTTAGATTTTATTAAAGACATTGTTGATTTCAAACGATTTTTCACCGCGTACCTATAATTTTGTGCTGCAGATGTTCCAACATTACTGTTGGACCACTTCGTCTAGCCACCATTTTGTCCATTTGGGCGTTGGCTTAACGAATACTGACCTAATGTGTAGCATAATGTGATAATATATGTTTAATATAATATAGTATATATACACACTTCGTATTCACAACAACAACACCTCAGCGAATACGATTATTCACGGATGTGATTACTGATTAATTACTATTATGATGGAACGGTCAATTTTTAATTATTTACAATAAATTATAATATGTTCTCTAGTGGTGTTTATGAAAGTATTTTAATATACCTACCTAAAAGTATATAATTTGAATTTAAACCTTTAATGTAATATATACAGTATATTTTTATACAAAAATAAAGAGATTCTGTGACCCGTAATTTTGTTTTTCGTGTACGAGAAAATCACGTGACCGTAGTAGTGCGCATGCGCAGGATTCCCGGGATGTGTATAAACGTATTTTATAAACGTCATATGATTTACATATTTAGGGAAGATTTTTGCTTACAAAACTTTCAAAAATTTCAAAATGATCCAATGGGCAATTTGTGTATATATGTTGAATTATATGTTATTATAATATTTTATTACATGCCTTTTAAATTATTTTATCCGATATTTTTGGTTATTAATTATTACTTTGCTTCTTATGCATATTATAAATAATATAATAATATCTATACAATAATAGTACCATTAAATAATATAACTTTCATGTGTTATAAATACAATAGGTAATAAAACTTATTTCGAGGAACAAACATATTTTCTTCCATAACAAGTTCGTAGGCCTCCAGAAGTTCATCTTGAAATCCCTGCAATTCAGCTAGAGGCGTGATTTCATTTAATTCTTGTTCCATATTTAATAATATCTATATATTAATAATATCTTAATAGGTATATCTATTCTGTAATAATATTATAATCATAATATAATACAGCATACAAACGACAATATCGCTGAATAATACTAAAATATGATAGCACATTTTTTGATCCACACAGTTATCAGAACACACGTATACGTTTCTCGTGTACGGGTCGCAGAAACTGTATTTCGGTGTTTTGGTTCTCGTGTGCGGGAATCAGTTTACGACAAGTTTCTCGTTCTCGTTCTCTCGTAATGTTTTACGAGTCGCAGAATCTCTGTAATATACATTTTCACTTTAACGTTTGTACCATACCATCACTATCACACAAGTGCAGGAATAATATTGTATATTATTATAAATCATAATATTAAGTCCAACTAGTAAGACAATAATTTTATGTACACGTGAAACCGTATGTGAGTAATAGTCTATATAAATAAGTCAAACGTAATTATTAAGTCGTATATAATTCTATTTGTGATGCGCCCATATATTTTATACGCATGTATCAAAGTATCAACGCTACACCGTTACGTAACGTTTAAGCTTATAGATTAGAAACTATTTTCACTGTTAGTTTTTGAAGTCGAGAAGTTATTATAAATATACCGTACATTTTAATAGGATATGTCAATGTAAACATACACATATTATTATTGTAATACACAAAGACCGATGTGTTTGGACCGGGACCAATAAGATATTTTATGACATTGGAATGCAAGTGCCGTTTCATTTATGTACATATATATATATATATATATATACTTACTATTTACTACTATGGTATATATACTGCGCCTAGGACGTGAAGGAGTGGATCGACCGGGACGGCGATACCGTTGGAAAACTTATAGATCGATTCAACGATCTGTCCAATGATCAAACACAAGCATCCTGCGGACCTGCAGGAGTGTATTGTAGTCTGTATAATAATATCATTTATGTAGCGACCGTGTGGCTAGAGCTAGTTGAAATACAAAACATCAAATTCACTTTTAGTCATGTTTAGTCAATCATATAAATTGCCATTAAATATGCGTGTACAATGTACACACAAACCGGAACACTGACTCATAATATAATATTTATGACTTATAATTTTGACATCGTTTCTTATAGGTACGCCGAACCAAGTTTCACCGGCCTCGGGATAAAATACTCTATTAAAATATACGATTGATATTATATAGATATAAGAAAAAAGAAAAAAAAAATGTTTTGTTAGAACTGTGTGTGTGCAGTGTTATATTATATGCTCTCCGGAGGCGAATTTATTACATTATATTATATTATATCTACGCATATCGAGTTGATTTTTTTAATAGTAAATAATATATTTTATACGTGTTTCTATATACGTATATTATCTACACAGAGTTATTGGTATCTGGTGGTATACGACGGCTTGGGTGTAACATTATATGAAAATTCCGCGGGTGCCCTCCCTCCCTGCGTTACCGCCTCCCGCAGACCGATTGTTTGGTGTCGTGTTTTAAATTTTTTTCTTTTTAACGGTCCTCTAATGGTCTTGTGTGACTACTCCGAAACCGTGTAGCCGGTGTATGAAAAGTGTACGTGGTCAGATTATAAGCGTTTGACCTAGATATAATGGATATTATATTATAGTCTCGTTTGACGGATTAACAACACCGCATATCGCGTTATATGAGCTTTTCACTGAAAGAAAAAAAACCGAACCGCACGATATATTTAACTTAGCTCCAGATCTACCTACGGAGTGCAATATTATTAATTCATATGACAGCAAAAGTCAGTTTCCCGATATGCAATCTTATCTTATCTATATACTACTTACCCGCATCTCCTACCAGACTCTATACCTATACCGGTAGTTTGGACTGAGCGTTGAATAACAATTTAATCCTACTTTAAAACCTTACACTACTCCATAAAGGTTGAATTTCGCAAAATCCTTTCAAACCGTACAGCCAATGTGATTAAAAAGAATATTCTCTGAAAATGTCAGCTTCTTACGACCATTATAGTTTGGGATGATGGACGTTGATGAATCAGTCAGCCGGAACTTTTTACAATATTTGCACTAATGTAACACAAACAACAGCGATCATTACGAATGGTAATAATAATGAGTTTTTAGACCGGATTTTTCTCATTCCTATATATTATAATATATAGTTATTAGTTTTAGTCACGGTAGATAATAAAAACGGTAAAGTTTTAGTGAAATAAAAAAATGGTGGCAATTATAGCAGTGGAAGTAATTCGTTCTTTAAATAGGATACTGGAGTGGACGTATTAAATTTGAAAGCAATAATAATTCATTGCATTCTATAACACGATTTTGAGCGGAGCTCGATGTAATAACATTATACATAATTATTACTGTCAAAACAATTTATTTAACATTAATTTAATGAAGTCGCAATGTATTTTATTTCAGTAATACATAAATATATATAGTTACCATATGGTATCTTGGTATTTGTTATTTTAAAAACATTTATAAATTCATAAAAATTTCCCCTATAAAAAGTTTATTTACTTACTTTATTATTTTTTACTTTATGCTTAAGAAAACAACTGAAAAATAAAATAATGATCTCTGGGACTCTGGAAAGTACCCTTTACAACGAATTTTTAATTTAAAAAATTTTTACTTCATAACTCCTATTTGACACTTAGGAGTCATGTCGAAAAGTTGTTTCCAGAGAATGAAAAAATATATACTATTGTAAAACCAATAGATCCCTCGTTCCACTCGAAATCTGAAATATAAAACATTAATCATAATTATGAACCTGTATATAATATGTTCCAGTGGCGAAAGTTCCAGAATAGCGACCACGCGTATTTTACTATATGTGTATATTATTAAATTTAATATTTACGTTTTTAAATTTTGTCGTTGACCCCATATGTGAACCGATGAAATGTATAGATAAATGTATGTGGGTATAGACGGCATGTTGTCTACCGATTTTATCATGAACTTTGGTAATATTTATTGTACGATTTTTTAGAAAGTTCTATACGATTTGTGCGATGCTTAACCTTTTGAATAAATACGTTTTGGGTAACTTTTCACACCGTAAACTTCGCCTGAAAACAGTTAATAGGGTCGAAACTATCTCTATAACTATTTATTCATTTTTCGCATAGGGTTTTTCGATTTACATTTTTTTAACAGGTAATATATAGGTATATAGACATTCAAATAGACGCCCTTAAAAAAATATAATTCCTGTCTACGTACATACCCGAAAAGAGACGTCACTCGTCGAACGTAAAATAATAAATTATAATTTATGAGACTATATACATTAGGCGCAGTTGTAATTTGTAGTAAGTTTTCGTATGCTCAAACGTATATACTTTACTGCAAATTTATTGGTGTACTTAATATACCATGGCAAATTCAGTCGTTTAATAACCGATTCAGCGTTTAAATAGAAATAAAAAAAAAACAAATATATTTTTTCCGAGACAATTATTAATATTAAATTATTAGTATTATTGTTCTTGATTTTTTTTTTTTTATTGTTTGTGTACGGTCCGCTGACAATGCAAATACGTTCGAACGAGATAAAGCGCATCTGATTTACATATACTTATACGTCGTATACTTATATTATATTTTGTTTTCAAGAACAAATAAATTACATAAACAACAGAGCTGCGTCTATTATGCCCTATATTGCCGACTGCATTATTATACCTATTAAATATCGTATAATATATAGTGTTTATTTTATTGTAATACACTGTTGTATATGTTTTTAAATCCTGACGGAAATATAATTATTTGGATAATAATAATAGACTATAGACTATAATATTATAATAGGCATTCACGATAGTCAAAAATGTTTATATTATTATACAAACGACCAAACGATTTCTATACGCAAATTTCATGGAACATTATCACTTATCAGACATATTTCGGGGGGAGGGGGGGGGCTACTTTTCGAATTTTTATCATACTTTGTTATTCAACGGTACGTACCAAACTATATAATATCTATATCACATGATTAACATGGTTATAACTAGGGCTCGGAAGTTGTTGCATTTGCATGTTTTTTGAAGGCTATTAGATTTATTGCTAAGTAAGTTAGAAATTAATTTCAAAACACTATGAAACACATATCAAAAGTTAATAGTGCATATTTTTGCATATTTGGTAATTTTTTAGTTTTAAAAGCATATTTTTTAATTTTACAAATTTTTAGAGCATATTTAAAGATTAATGATAATACAATTTAAAAATACAATATACATATATCGTGTTTTTAGGATTTATAGGGTATTCCAGATTTCCAGATGATATAGCCGGTCACGATATTTTAAAACCGACTTTAAGTATGTGACAATATTACTTCCACCGACGTTTAACGCCGTTTTTCTAAATATAAAAAAATTTATAACGGATAATCGGCGATCT
>JAIPRL010003239.1:0-48982 GCA_025469235.1 Pemphigus obesinymphae | reverse complement strand
TCATATTATATTGATTAAACTTTTTAGTTATCTTTTTTATTTGTTTTTATTATTTATTTATTTTATTTTATATATTTATTCTATTATTTATTTATATACACATATATATGTACCTTGATTTATATTTTTTCTTTTATTTAAAATACTCATATACTGTCTTATATTCATTTAAATGTAATTGGAAATTTATTCCGTAATAAACAATATTATTATTATTATTATTATGTAAGTTGATATAGAATATTCAGATATGGTATAGCGGTAATATATGGAAATATCAGACAGAATACCCGGATTCGCCAGTATTTTAGTTTCTGTATCCATTTTCCACACTTCAATATACACAGGATTGTACAGTATTACAAATACACATTTTTGTTATGTGTGAAAGATACAATTGTGTCTTGTATCCAAATACATTTTTTTTTTCCAGTATCCTTTTTGTAAAAAGATACAAGATAATATAGTACATTATCAAAAATCAAATTATATAGTCGGTAATTCAATTTTTTCAATTTTTTCTTCTTATCTCATATTATAAAAATAAAACAATAATTTTGATATTTGTGGTTGATTATTGGTATATTGATAGACAAGGCTGGGCATTAACGAGTTAAAAGTTAAAATTAAATTAAAAAGTTAAGTTAATTTTAATTAAGTTACTTAAAGCGTTATTTTTTTCAGATTAACTTTTAAGTTGCATTTTATTTTTTTATTAAAACGAACGTATTAACTTCAACTTAACTTTATATACAAAAGTATCTAAATAAAGTTAAATTTTGCTCGAAGAACAATGTAAATTTTCGAACGAGGATTTTACTTTTTGGTACCAATTGTAGTAGGTATACCTACATTAGCATGTACGTAATTGATAAGAATCGATACACCACTCACGCACACGCCGCACGTTGGTCGTTCAAGAATATTGGCCTGCGAGCCCGGTCTTTTTAACTACACGGAGGTTGGTATTTTAGTCTATGGTATAAATAGACTAAAATATACTAGTATATAGTATAAAAAATATGTTGAAGTGATAAGTACCGCTTATTTTATACTACATTAGTGTGAATCAAACAATAATGAAGGCATTTTGGCAGCTAGGAGTTTTTTTCTGATTTCTTATTTATGCATGGGTTTTAAAATGACGTGTTGTACTTTTATTTTTACATCTTTACACTTTTTCAGACAGAAAAAGTTCCCAATAGTTTTTTTTGAGTTTAACCCCTTTTTACCTTTCTACTACATATAGGTATATCGACTTTTTTTTTCCTAATTAGGAAATTTTAACTTTTAACTAAGTTAAGTTACTTTTTTCTCTCTCAAAGTTAACTTCTAACTTTAAAAGTTAATTAAAAATATACGAGTTACTTTTAACTTAACTTGGCTTATATTATTTTCAATTAACTTCACTTAATGAGTTAAAAAATATTGTAAACTTGCCCAGCCTTGTTGATAGGTACCACCAAATTGCGATTTATCTGTTATACATTCGCGTGCTTGAATTCGGATTATAATATAATTTTATAATCATATATCAAATGAACTCGATCACTTGTAACTGAAATACTGTAAAATATTATAATTATAAATATTACATATTATATTATATATTATATTATTTAGTAATATTTCAAATAATAATTATTTTTTATGTAATAGGTAATGCTTTGAATACAATTTATTGTAATCGGATAATAGTTATTTTAATTTAATTCACATTCCTATAAAATATTTTTATATTTGTCTATATACACCTAAATATTTTAATTACAATTTTTATGATAATATAATGTAATAATATAAGTTATTTGTGTATTGTTATTATTAATTATTTCGAGAAATATTTAACGTAATGTATTTATTTTTTTTTATAAAATTATAACGAGTAAATAAGTAATAAGAAAGTATTAATAATTTTTATTATGAAATAATAATTATAATTATTTTATTATTTTTTTAGAGCATCATAATGTATTTTATATTAAGATACTTTTTTAGTATATTAATCAATTTTGAATATACGTTAGAATAAATAATATTATTATTATGACTATACCATTATAATTAAGATGTATTTCAAAATAATCTGCAAAAACCGCGAGGCATATAAATTATAATTTTTCATTAAATACCTATATTATTTCTATTTCAAGCATTTACGACTTTATATAACCATATTATAAGTCGTTAATGATTCTATGCTACGATGCATTATTTACCACGTCTTGTATAATATTCATTTATTATTATTTATGACGACAGTTAAGTCATAATAAGTAGATATAGTTATGAAAAAATCGATAAAATAGTGTTAATTATTTATCTACGCGAAAAAGTTTTTACTGATTACTTTCTTTCACGCTGACGTATTTTTTTTTTTCAAAATATCACATTAATCTGCCCCAGAGGCATATGATGGACATGTATGGAAAATTTAGTGTCGACCGATTGATCCATTCAGAATTCCGTCCCGCGCAAACAAACAAACAAACTTTCGGAATTATATATAGGATAACTTTTTTTTTTATTATTAAATTACTCGTATTGAAGTTGTATAATATATATACTATAAGTACTACCAGATTGAATCCGACGACGGACGATAGTATAAAGTTTTTAATTGAAATGTAGAAAATTCACATCGGTGTAGCGATAAATATATTTGCTTAAAAGCACAATGTGTTCTCGTTGTATATAAAAAAAAAGTAAACTGAAAATTACTTTTTTACAGCCAATTTTCTTCGCTGCGTCTTATTATATTATATAAAATATAGTGTATATGGTACGTTCCATAAATAAATTGTAAAAACTTTTACACACCCGTAGCTTTTACCTATATATGATTTATGATTTTATTGATTGGTTATAGTTAAGAAATTTAAACTTTATAATTTCCCGTAAAAATTAATATTCCAGAAAAAATTAGAAAATTAGTTGATATAGTAATACTGCATAGAATTTAAAAAAAATGATATAAATACAATTTGAGAAAATTTAGTTTAACCCGAAATTAGAATATACCATTTTGCGTTATGCGTTATTTATTTTCATTAAAAGTTGAGAGAAATTCTAAATTTAACTTGTAAGCTTGTATTGATACTCATATCATCACATACCTAGTCAATAATAGTTTTTCAATCATTTTTTAATCGCAATCACTCATAATATGTGCGTTCATATCAGGGAATAGTTTTAGCACACTGTTCAAATATCTATATCCGTTAGTAAATTTCGAACAAGTAAAAAAAAAGGAATTTTTTGTTTATTCATTAAATATTACATTTTTTTTTTTTTTTTTTTTTTTTTTTATAAAATATCTACCAACGTGATGTAAATATCAATTATCAAATTTACTCAATGTGTTTAAAATGAAAACGTTAAATATTTCTTTTCGTATAAAAAAATGTAAAAGATTTTTATTAAAGTAAATTGTTCATCGACTCGACAGTTTATAGTTGACAAAACATGATTTTTTTATTCATACCTACCTAATCTTTTTACAAATGAAATATATGTCGATTTTACACATTTTCTGGGAGGAGACGTTTAAAAATATCTCTTGTCGTGTATAACATTTATTTAGACGACTGGTATATATAATATATTGTGATTTAATGACGTTCGGTTAAGTTATGTATGAGTGCATTTTTTCTCGAATAAAATTTGATTCTAAATGTATATAACATATTGTTTTTGAAGTTAAATTCAAATATAGTATTTCGATTTTTGAAAAAGTAAAAAATTACACACACACACGCACACACGTATATAATATATAGGTCCTATAGAACTTGATAAACTTATCATCACACAGTCGTGTAAAGTTAAAAAAAAAAAAAATGTATAACGTAATAAAATGTATTTAAAATGGCCGTACCTACTCAACTATAATATATTATATACTGTGTCATGGCGTAATACTTTGAGGCTTTAACAGATGATTTGGTTAAAAATCGAAAACAAAAGGTCTCGGCGTTATATATATTATTATACATAATAATAAGCCCTTTTAAAACCTTTACTGCGCTTATTTCACCTTTCTTGTTTCATTGTACTCTACAACGCTTGTACGTCACCTCTCCCAACGTGTGTATATAACTGCTATTACATGAATATACATATAACGTCAAATGTGACCTATATTACGTATAATAATATATAATTCAATTTCACTTAAATTATGATATTTCCCCCGCGTTATAGTTATCAAATGTCATTATGCGTATTAAATCTCCAGAGGACTTATTGTTTGTTATTTTTTATCTTTCGACCTCTCTCGATTTTTTCTTTTCTTTTTTTTTTTTTACAAATAACCAAATGGTGCAGCTGAAGTCGGAGAAGCAGAAATAGGATGAATAGGATTTTACAAGCGACGTGTTCACTGACTTTAATCATAAAGTTCATAATATATATACAAATGCGACGAATACACCGTCTATACATACGGATTCTTTGAAACGTACTTTTCTTTTCGACGTATATATATATATATATATATATGTGGGTTTAAAATAAAAATGTTTCTTACGAAATGAAACAATAAATAAAATAAACAATATTTTATTTTATTTTTTATAAATCGTTTACATAATATATATATATGTGTGTAATTATGTGTGTATATATATATATATTTATATTATATATGCTAGAAAGCTTAAAGTCGGATTCCTATGCACGAGTCGGTTTTCGTTTTCGTTTTTAATATAATACGAGTGGCAATATCGACAACAACAACAATAAAAAAAAATAAACAAATAAATAAAAAATAGTTTTAAATCTACTTGTTCTACAAGACGTAGACAACGAACAGGCCGTGTTTACAATGTCGAATACATGCGTATACGTACACAAAAATATGTTCCAATCTAGAAGAACAAGGGGATTTTTTAGAATCTTCGTTGGGAATAACGTTGACAATTAATAAATTTTGACAGGGTTTTCATTCGCTCTTCGGTACGAAAGATACGTAATACATTCACTAACACATTAATGATGTTGGACAATGATTTAAGTAAGTCACTGTAACGCAATTGTCTTTTTCGCTAACGTATATAGATATCGTTTTGTCACTATTATTACTCCAAGATACGTAAATTTTGTTAAATTGCTATTTAAAGTAATCGGTATGAAGTAACGCGATGTTTTCGACATACATGTACATTTTTCATGATATCTGTTATTATAAATTATAATGTACGACCAGGAAAATAATATGAAGACATTAATTAATTTTCTTATCGAATCTGAATAAAACTTGATTATTTTTTTGATTACATAACCCTTGTTTAATAATATTTATTATATATTATTAGTATATTGTGATGGTAGAAAATATATATGTTGTCATTTCACCTGTTGCTCCGGGTGCGTCAGTGTTAATTCGTGCTTACATTAAAATCGTAGATACGAAAAATAAATCGTGAACAGGTACATATGTTTAAATTATTTTCTACAGAAAAATCGTCGTTACCCCGAAAGGTGCGTTTGTTACATGGAAGTATGAGAACCGAGAGGTCGGAAGTCGGTAAAGTTTTTATGTCCACGAATACGGAGTCGCGACTAGAGATAGATGAAATTGAACGAATTATTGATATTCGATAGCTATCCGAACAATCGATATATTATTATGTAGCCTTTGTAATATCGAACCTTATTCATACCGATAATTCGAAAAAAGCCAGTTAGTAAAAGGTGGAAGTACTTTGCTCGTTGTGTATGAACGTAGGATACATATTATACTGATGATATTGAATAAAACGAGTCTGAGCGAAGCAGCTTCGGTGTATAACTATGTACATGGCAAATAGTGAATATTCGCTGTACATTTCAAGTACTTTGCGTTTTCATTTTCCAATTTATAATAATTTTATGTATTTTTTATTTATAAATATTATACGTCACCTATATAATATTATATAGTCGGTAACCAACGCCAGTTTATTTGTAATTTTTTAATTGATGACAACCTTTCGTATTGTTCCCGTATAAAAGGTAGTTTTCCGTTTCGCTTTTGAAAATCAAAAAAAAAAAAAATGACCTTTATAAAATATCAATTACATTTAATTTTCTATCAAAACCTCTATATGATAAAACTTTACTTTACTCCTACCCGTAAAAATATATAGATACATAAAAATAAAAACCAAATTGTAATTCTCTCTACGTTCAGAGTTTTAAATAATAATAGTTTGTAAACAATTGAAATAAGAATAACGAAATTATTATTTATAAAACTGTAGATTTAAAAAAAAAAAACATGTTACATTGGAAAACTATAGTTATTAATAAAATTATTTTAATGCATAATAAAACACGTGGAGAATGGGGATTTAAGAGAAGAGCAATATAGGGAGAAAAATAACCAAACAAACATGAACGAGAAAGCAATAGATTCTTATAGTAGGGAAGAAAAGAGCAAACAAAATGGATGTTAAGCAGATTAAAAATGAACCCTTCAGGACGAAGAGAGCACAATGGTGAAGTGTTATGGGAGAGAAGAAAAGAATGAGAAGAAAGAACGGGGTGGCTAAGGCGTAGACGAGAAAGAGCGACGATTAGGTACTTGCATGCTAGGAAGTATAATTAGATGGTAGAAAAGCCATTTAGATCCTTAGGTATTCCATAAAATTTTATGGTGAATAGGTAGCAGATCAGAAGAAGGAATTTTTGGGAAAAATGTGTACTCGTATATTATGATCTGTATATATGCACCCCTGTAGTGTTACATACTCTACCGATTTCATACTTAAATCTTTTTTTTTTTGGAATAATATTTCGAAAATAATAATTGTGACGAGACAATGTTCGACCCGTATTGAGGAGCCCCACGCCGAGTCGTTATATTCTCCTCCGATTTGTATATATTTACATAAATATTTTTAAAGCATACTTTAAAACAATAATTTTGTGTTGTCCAATAATTCAGCACATGTAGATGGACCCCATAAATTGTTCGGGGTGAGAAATAAGAATAAATTTAGCATCCGTACAACAGATCGGTGAAAAATATTTTTACTAGGATAGGACAGATATAAAATGTAATAATGAGTCCATCGGCAAGTCGTAATAAATAAAAGGTGTACAATTGTTTAGGCAGACCTAGCTAAGACAATACGAAGTAGAATGGGCGTTTAATACGACCGGGTGTGTTTACAAAAGAAGACATCCAATCGATAACGGAAATTATATTAAAAGCGACCTCACTATCGGCTAATGAAATTAGTGTGCTTAAGCCAAGACACATGGAAACGGACCCCGAACAGAGAGATCACGGGGGTCGTAACTGGGTCCCCGAACACAGAAATTTCAGATGACCTGGGACAATCACTCGAGGCACATTCTCCACGCCGGTGGTTTTTCTTTCTATTTTATACGTTAACATCTCTCCAGGACTTCGTCGATTTTATTACTGCTTTAATTTTCGGGCTTAACCGAATTCCGAATTATTTTCTGACTTAGAATAATTTTGATTATTTTAAGTTTTTGATCCACTGCGAACATTTAGTATAATATTTTGTGTACAATAAACTTTGTAATCATTTTGCGGAAAACCCCGTTGTTTAAAATAATGTATTTATTTAAATAACCCTATAGTTGCGTTTTGAAAACTACATCTCTGATTCAGTGTCTTCTGACGTTCAAGGACAGGCACGTATCAGTATCATGTGAAATGAATAAATACAGGACTGCAACTATAGGCACGATGACCCTACACCTAGAAACTCGTCGATAATGTCTGCGTTAACCACGATTGTAAATAAACAGGTCACCCAGGATTTTTCCTATTATCTGAAAAAGTATACATTTTATAAAGACTGGACTATACTTTGAGAAATTGTTGAATACAATGTTATGAACAAAAAAAAGGTCTCAAACATTTGGTCCACAAAGTGATGGTGCATGAAGAAAAGAAGCCGGTAATAGAGGGCAGATAATGGAAGGAAGTTTAAAATTTATTTCTTACACTCTAACTTTGTAAATAACTACTAAACGATTAATTTTTGGTTTAAAATGTTCATAGCTAAAGTTGTTGAGTGGACAACGACGTATGTCTTGTATGGACGGTCAAGTGCGTTACGCTTACATTTTGCCACGAGGTATGATCTAGTCCGATAAAAAAAAATTTTCTTATTAAACATATGAAAAAAACACTTTCCACAATTTATTGTATACATTATAATTTATAATAAATAGGAATTAGAGTATTAGACAGCACCTTCGAAAAATAAATATTTTTACTCAAATAAATTTTCTATATTTTAACTAATAATTGTAATCAATTGTTTATCAATTAAACATTGTTTAGTCAGAATATGACTAAAGTATATAATTAGTATCTAATATCTATAAATGTGTCGTAGACTGAATTGTAGTATAGTGGGTGCTTATGGCTTCTATAACGCCACGAACCTTCACAAGCGTCTAGGGACAGAGAATTCGAATGGCTGCAAAATGGCCGACTACGATACCATATTATGTTCCTTATCTTTATCACTAAATAAAAAATGTTATAGATATTATAGATATTAGTTAAAGATTAAATTAATGAAATTAGTTAGATATGATACGAGTTCATCTCATGCGTCTCATCAGTACAAAAAACATCATTTCCAAATTTTTCTAACATTGATTTTTGATAATCATTCATTATTAATGAAAGAAAGTCTTCCTCTTTTAGTTCCATAAAATGTTCATAGTTTTGACCTTGTGATTTATAGTTTACTAGGATAAATTTCCCATCAGATTTCAAGTTTTAGACCCAAGCCTCAACACTTGTAGCATCGTTAGAATGACGTACGGCCTCATTATTTAGATTGTAAGATGCTTCAATGTTATTTAAATCCTTTTTACTTAATAAATGTGTTCTTTCTAAATATTTATATGATATATTATCCCGAATTTCATCTAAACTCTGCTCAAATATGTTGTGAAATCTTGGATGATACTTTATCCCTTGGAACTTTGTCCAAAGGCAAGTATCCCGTTTCATTTTCCTGACTTATGTGGTTACCATTAATTGTTATGGTGCATTTTTTTGTTAATTTTGATATCACAATATTGATGCTCGATGGACAATTCTTAGCGGAGCTTTGATGTAATATTATAATATATAGGTACAAAAAGTAATTTTTCTTTACGTTTAAGAAAACTACTGGAAAATTTAATGAGTTGTACCTATCATCTAGAACCATCAAAAAACCTCTTTACTCCAAACCTCCTACTCGATTTCATATTACAAATTAAAGAACCAAAAACATATTTGCAACAATAAACAACAAACCATTTAAAAAAAAATTTTGAATGCATTTGAAATATATTTTTTATTGAAGAAAACATAATTAAAATATTATTATTTGTTGTTAGTACAAACAATTAATAATTATTTTCAATTAATAGTTTACAGAATGTATATAAAAGCGATTTACTTACATTTAACACGTACACTTTACTCAGTGGTAATGGAGATACCAGATATATGTCTATGGTGATAACTAATATCTATAAAATCCATAACATTTTTTATTTAGGTAAAGATAAGAAACATATGATATCGTAGTCGGCCATCTTCTTACAGCCATTCAGATTATCTGTCCCTAGACGCTTGTCGAACCTTCGCATTTTAATTGCACTACCATACCTCACTTCCACGACAAAAATAAAAATTTTCGGGGTTACTACGCCACCACTGCCATGCACATTTAATAATCATTGTTATCTGTTATTGTGAATTATATATATATTATTGTTAGATATAAATAGAAACCTAATTTATACAAAATAATTTGTTTTTATCTTTAGTGTTGTACAACTACTGTTGTTTAACAGTAGTTTCAGCAGTTGTTTAACACTGAAGATGAAAAAATTGTTTTCGAAATACGTATTTGTTAAGTGAAAACAAATTATTTTGTAGAAATTGGGTTTTTATTTATATCTATTATTGTATATATTTACCAATTGTTACCAATTGTATGTGTGTTTTTCTGTAATTTATTTATTTTAAGTTTAGGCGTACAACTGGCCAGACTGTCGTCGATTTTCTACTGTGAGTATACTCACTTTTTTTTTATATTTATATCATATTGTTAAGCCAAAAGGGCCATTACCATAATTATTACAAATTTTTATATTATTTTTGCGTTGCTGTAAATTATTATTATTTATCATTATTGTTGACCTATATTTGACATATACCAACAATACAGAACGTTACTATTATTACCTACCGATTTGAATTACCATTTATTAGAGATAACTTTATCATAGTTTTAAGAATACATACACACAAACACAGAAATCTAGTCGGTGAAATAAAGTGCACGAATTATTTAGGTATCCTTGCAATATAATTTTACGTACCTGTCCCGTTCAAAGTGTATCTCGTATTGATGTATGAAACTATTTGAAAATTTCGTCGGAAGTGTTAAGTGGTTCAACTATTTTTCGAGTTTCCGGACTTCAATCAACAAACAGATTATTCCGTACAAAATTAAAGAAATCAAAGACATTTCTTCCTGAAGGCCAGATGAAAAAACGTCAAATATATTAAGGAGAATATTGCAAATACCAAATTCAATGTCCGCTGTTCTCGATTTCTTTATACCTTAGTAATCACAGGCAATAAAAGGGTAGAGAAACTTATGCTATTATTGCCACCGGGTCGCCGAGTAAAGGAGATCAAATATAAAAAGGTGAATACGGACGATAAAAATGAAAACTGATAAGGTTGCTGTAAATTGATATTTATATAGGTGTACGTTTATATGCGAATTATATTAAAAGGTATAATAATAAATTACATTTTAAAAATATATAAAATACTTATAAAATATTTAAATATAAATTGACTAGGTGGGTAGGTAGGTACAAATGAATAATATTTTATACCTATATATTTTTATAAGTAATAATAAGAACATATTTAAGTTTTAATAATAACACACGCTAACACTATAGGTATATTCATTTAGAACTTAATTTTACAAGTTCGTTTAAAGGCAAAATAAAAATTACATTATGTATTATATATATAATATATATATTGACATATCATGACAATAATAATTATAAAAACCAAGTTTATATGATGTGAAACAAATTTAGTTAAAATAATAGTGTACAATATTAAGTAATTTAAGAGAATACTGAATAACGGTTTTTGAATTGAAAGCGTCGTAACTTCAAACCTAATTCCCATCAATAAATTCAGATTACACCGTAGTTTTCAGCGACTTAAAATACATCAGATTCAATACAAAATGAAAATGAATAAAAATATGAAAGTCTAAAATTTAGGAGGGCGTAAACTAGATTCATTTAAATCTAAATTATCTAAATTAAATAAATTAAATTAAATTATTTTAATGTTATGAAAGATTTGTCTATATTTCTATACTAATATATTTATATATATATAAAGAAATCGTAGAATGTGTTTTTTCCATGCTTGTGATAATGTTTTTGTTTTTGTCATATAATATGAAAATAGTATTCAGAATATTGATATTTTGAAAAAAAATATCGTGTTCGGTACAAATATACATATAAAATTCACATATATATATATAAGGGTGTAATTTGGGTTTTTTTTTCTGGATGTGCGAGTTTTTATGCAGACTAATTTTAAAATTCCACACAACCATATTAAATAATATTGTAAACATTTTTCTCAAAAAAAAAAAAGAAAGTTTTAATTCATATTTTCATTTACATTTATTTACATTTTATTTATAACACATATACTCGTATGAATATACATAATACTACATAATATTACCGAATAACAATTTATCAGTTCAGGGTTGGTTATAGTACACCGTACATATAAGTTAAGAGGACGTACGGTTAAGAGGACGCCACACGCGAGTTATTTTAACCCCCCCCCAAAAAAAAAAAAAATAAAAAAAAAAAACCGTTTTGCCAGAAATAAGGTTTCTCAGACAGTAATTATAATTATAATCCCAAGTTTTTACACAATGTAGTAGACAAAGTTATCTGTGTTCTACCATGCTCGTTTTTAAAAAACATAAAATAATAAAAAAGTTATTAATTAAAAAAAAAAAAAAAACTATTTTCTGATGGCTTTTTTACAGATGGAATGTTCTATTTATCAAAAAAAGAATGACGGTAGAATACAGATAATTTTGTTTACTATTCGTGTAAAAATTTGTGTTTTTAATTATCATTACAGCCTAAGAAACTTCATTTCGTGTAAAACGATTCTGTTCACAAATATCGTGATTCCGCAACAATAAAAAGTGGTACTGATATAGATACATTTTTAAATGTACTTAAATATTTTTAAATTATAAAATTTCCATTTTTCTTAAAATTTCATAAAAATTTCCCGTACAGAACCCCTTAAAAATCGCACGTGTGGCGGCCTCTTAAAATTAAAACTTATTCCTACAAAGTGCATAAAGTGCAACGATGTAATCATTGTCCGATGCACTAACAGTGAATTCATATACAAAACGACCGTGCTATTAACGTTGATGTTCATTTTTAATCTACTATTGCGTTCAATTAACAACATTAATTGCAGTGCAGTCGCCGTCTCGTCGTTTTGTTTCATTCCGGCCGGGGTGTTTGTTTTCTGACGTGCGAGCAGCGTTATCGAAGTAAATCTTTTTATTTAAAAGTATTGTAGTTTTTCCTAAATTGTACGTTGTTGCGACATGTACTTCAAGTCGTTATTTCGCTGTTTAGTTGATGTACGGAAATTTTTGATCACCCATCACCATTAAGAGGATGCTGCACTGAAGATATTTGACGGTAAAAACATGTTTACGGAAAAGAGAACAAATGTAATTTAACAATAATTTTACAGATAAAACACTTTTTATAAAACTAATAGAAAACAACGTTTTGGAGGTAACATCACTGGCGTTTTTTCAAATATAATGTTTAAATAAAATTACAGTGTCTTAAAAATGGGGAGGGGGGGAATAGTATTTTGTACCTTCGACAACGAGCTTAATATTTAAAAAATTGCAAAACCCCAATTAAGTTATCTCTGAAATAGTCATCTACAAACTTGATAATAGGTAGGTATTATAACTTTAAAATCACTTTAGAAAGCCATTTTATTCGTTTTGAGTAAACGTATTTTTAAACAAATATTCGGAATATACCGGAAAACGGCTTCGTTCATCAAGTGTGCAACCTGTAGGGTTGGGATTTTTAATTCAAATACGTTAACGTTAACGTTTTGTAGCTGTTGTAAAATGATTTTACGATACTTAGGTAATTTTATGTTATAATAAAATATAATATTATTTTACAATGAGAAAATCGATTAGAAATTGTTAAATAACTTCGTTAAGTTCGTTACTTCGTAAAGTTAAATAATAAAACTAAATCACCAATTCCAAAACCGACAAGTAATAACACAAATAATACGTGAACTGATTCGAGTTAGCGAGCAACACTGAAGTATTGAGTAACCAAAAAGGGTAAACAACTCACTTACTCACAACCCGTGCCTTGTAACGTGTTTATTTATGATTGTGGCGTCAACTAGGCTCTTATCATTGCAATTGTATAGGATACGGTAGAAAAAAAAAAAAAAATTACACCCAAAACGAATTTACAATATGTCTATTACCGATCCGACTTGGTTGGTGACCCGAAAATCGGGAGATAT
The DNA here is from genome assembly GCA_025469235.1 of Pemphigus obesinymphae. NCBI lineage: Eukaryota > Metazoa > Arthropoda > Insecta > Hemiptera > Aphididae > Pemphigus > Pemphigus obesinymphae. The sequence goes on along the minus strand of JAIPRL010003239.1, from coordinate 35,337 downwards.
ATTGAGTTAAAGTTCGTAACGTTATTTAAGGTACGCCAACTCCTCGTACATTTGTCCTAGTCTATTGTTTAACTACTCGACTGAATCTTGTCTTGAAATTCAAAAAAAAAAAAAATATCAGTATTGGCAAATGGCATTTTATTTTTATATAGTCATAGTTATAGAAAATACCGACCAGCTGAATCGGCATAAACAGTCATATATATATATATATATATATATTAAAAACACACACATTTTTATTTCACAATCTTTATTTATTTCGGTTAAAAAATGCATAGGATCTCTCAAATAAAAAGTGTCCAGTAAACCCCGAGGTGTTTTAAGTCGGTAAATCAGTAAAGTGTCTGGCGAAAACTGAAATAACTATTAGTGTCGAGTGAGCGAAGCGGGTGAGTGATATGGTCCGGTTTATAGGTTCAGACGAAATAAAAATAATAGTACAAATGGAGCTGACGTTAATGTGAAAGTCCCGTATAGTATGTACATGAATAAAACAAAAACAAAAAACACATAGAAATCACATTATCATATTATTATCCAATATGATGGTTAAAAACGATTTTTTGGTACGAAACCGCAACGTAAAATAGTCAGTTAAGATTACCTATACTAAAAAAAAAAAAATTAAATCGCTATTATCGATTTTGTTATCGTATTTTTCGTCGACAAAACCTCCGATTTAAACGTACTATGAATGTTGTGTAATTATAAATTTGTGTTACTTCAGTACTCAAATAACGGCTATTTGTTTGATTTGAACAATACTATTTTCTTATGCAATTCAAACACAACAAACACTCACAAAGACTTGCAGAGATCGCTAATCGTAAACCGTTCTGAGATAATATTTTAAGGTTGAACATATATCATAATCACTGTTATATAGATCATATTGTCTATTGTACCGCACTAGATTGGGAGGTATAATTGAACTTACGTCTCTAACAATCGGAACCGAACTCTGTAAGGCTGAGTTCCTAAAATGGTCTGGTTTGTAGTGAAAATTAAATTAAATAAAAAAATTATTTTAGTAATCTGATACAAAGGTAGGTATTTATAATTTCGGCTATTTGTCATATATAACCGTTACAGGTAATATTTGATAATTACTAATTTTTCTAATCCATATGAGGTACCTACTTTATTTATTAAAAATTATAAGAATTAAATTGAAATATAATTATGGTATTTTAAGTATGGAAAATTTCGGCTTATCACTTAGGTATGTATTATAAATATTGAAATAATATTGTCATTTTTTCAAATCTAAAGCACTGTAAACGTATATAAATATATACATAACGTTATTCGGTTTGGGACAAAAAACGTTTTAATAATATATATTTATAATCATATTTAAAATACACTTTATTTTATCTCTTTTAAAAAAAAAAAAAATTAAAATATCAAGTATATTTGGATTATGTTAAAACTGAAAAATAATGCAACCGAAACATTTCAACAAACAATTTCCATTATTTTTATTTAAATATAAAGCCCATAGGTATCCGAATAACTTTTACAGATATTATACGATTTCACAATATTGAAATATATTTTTTAATATTCATGTAAAGATCAAACATATACCTAGGTACATTTATAACCAAGGAAGAGCACAGTGAATAATACATTAGCTCGTTCTTGATGTATAGTAAACTAGAAAATTATTTTTAATATTGAAATGTCAAAAGTCAATTAATATTAATGACTTAACTAGATAATATAGTTTTATGTTGCGAATTAAAGTTGTAAATGAACTCGGTTAATTTATTGTCCATGAATATTGTTTATAAAATATATATATATATATTTATTATTATTATTTATTTATGTATTTACTGATAATTAACTCTAGATAAATAGTGAGTTATTACCTATTTTTGAAAATTATGAAAAACTCATTGAAGCTATATAACAGTTCAAAATATAACTTATCGAAATAAACTCTAAGCGGTGTCAAAAAAATATGATTCATTGATATACAACTACAAATAAAAATAATAATATACAAAGGGGGAATCACAAGCTATGGCATTAAGCATTTTTATATATATATATATATTATAACATATTGTATATTATTATTTGACTAAAATTTCAGAAACATAATTTTAGTATTCAATGAAAAATATTTATTTTTTCAATGTGTTTATTCCCTAATAATCCTTAGTCTTTTATTTTCAAGAGCTTCTCTCCACTCTTAAAGTTTACCATTCACTTCCTCATGACTCTTCCCTGTCAGCGATATATTATCTGCAAACAGCATGCAGCATAGTACCTTATTACTTTGTATATCCTATTTAATTTCATACATTACTAGGGAAAATAAGTAAGGACTTAAAACCGAACCCTGGTGCACTCCCACTCTGATCCTATAATCCTGAGTTTCTTTAAAATGAAATGAAAGGACGACATTCATCATGGTGTATTATTATTAATTATCCAAATAAAGAGATAGGATTTTAAAATTAACAGAATAAGATTTAAAGAAAGGTAGGAGAAATGATTGATCTAATGATATCATAAATACTAGAAATGTAATAACAAATGTATACAGCGGTCAATGAATTAAGCAACTAAATGAGCAGGATTTATTATAATTAAGTAGAATTCGATGCAGAGAGTGATAACTGCCATAAAAAATGGTGCGGAGTGGAATGTAAAAGGGAGCATAGTCTATAGAATAGTGAGAAGGTACACGAAATTGGATGCTGGATAAATGAACTAGAGTATCAATGATGCCATTAATGAGAGAGAAAACAAAGTTCATATCAGAGTCAAGACGGATGGCTGAAGGGTTGAAATATTTAGAGAGAGACGAACAGGAGTGTGGTCATGCATTGGACACTCAATTTTTAGTAAATAGGCGGCATAAGAAAGGAACTTGTATTGAACCCGTTCTCAGCTGATCCTATGAGTCCTACACCTCCACTTAACTCTAGCTCATTCATTTTCTTCACTTACCCCAACCTTCGTAATATCATTTGCCATCACATCCCCTACCCCCAAGTCTATTTTTTCCATGGAAATATTACATTTCTTTTACTAATCTTATCACATCAGTTTCTTCCCTCCTTAATGCATGCAAGAACCATCTCAATATATTCTCCCTCATTTTGTCAACTATCGAAGTTACTCCCATATACTACCTCTTATATACTCATTCCTCATTTTGTCCTCTCTAGTCATTCAACTTAACATTCTTATCTCTGTTACTCTCAGTCTCCACTCTATGTTCCTATTAGCTGCTCAACGTTTTATTCCATACATCATTGCAGGTCTCACCACTGTCTTATGAAATTTACCTAACACTAATGATCAATTACGATTCGTACAAGCACAAAGCTGTCCAGCGAAAAAAACAAGAAATTAGCAACATAATAATTAATACCCCTTAATATATAATATATAATGAGATCCCTTAAGAGGACGTGATCCCCACATTCACTGTCTCCGTCTAACGAACTGATAATTTACGAAATTTACTTTTAGCATATCTATAACAACTTTTTTATTTTTAATATATAAGAGTAAATTTACATATTACTAAATTGATAGACGAGATTATTATCTATATTTTAGATTTGTCTTTTAATTCTAATTAAATTAATGGGATTTCAAAATAATTATATCTCTTTACAAAATTAATAATTTACATGGCATAAATAATGACCTCTTCTATCAGTTTGGCAATAGGTCATTTTACTCTAATATTATTAATGATAGAGTTATTATAGAAATGTTGAACATACATTTAATCATTTAATGTATTATTATATTGGTTGGACGGCGACAGCAAATGAGCAAGATCCAGTGAAGTATGGTGGATGGGAGATAGGAGCGATCTATTCAAAGAACCCTGCAATGACGAGGTCATATAAAACTGATCGATTATTGGTGAAGGAAAGAAATATAACACAGTTCACTGACACAAAAAAAATAGAAGAGATTCGAATTTGGAAAACAGATTGTAATTAATTAATTAATTAACAAATTCAATTTTAATCGACTTTTTAAGTTTTTCTTAGATTTTTTCAACCCTAGCGTTATTTTTATCCCGAAATTTAAATTAAATTAAACTTCAAATATAAATATATGTATTTAAATTATTGGGATTTTAAAATATATATGTCTTTACAAAATTAAAAATACGACAGACAGACGCATAGATAATAGGCGCATCTATACATTTGGTAATAGTTAAAATTACGGTAGTATTAGAAATGACCGTGTTTTAATAAGGATTATTCTGTAGGTACGTCAATTTCTCACGTTGTCAGTTTGTTAGACAAAGAAGGCAGATTAGGGTGCAGCATTCCCTCGTGAATGCAAAATTCATCAAATATACCGTTTATCGTCAAAATATGCAAAACGAACTTCTTCCCACAAATTTTCCGCTAAACAAATCGTCGATATTTCTTATTCCCCTAGAACTGTGCGTATACACTCAATAAAAGTATACTTATACGTACAAATTTGGACTATACATACATGAAAAACGTGTCATTCATTAAATAAAAATTTCTCATTGTGTGCGCTGTTATTAGAGTAGTGCGAGCACAAAACCTACCTAATTATGGTACATATAATAATCGATTTGTTGATCCTAAGCAAGGCTGGGCATTAACGAGTTATAAGTTAAAATCAAGTTAAAAAATTACGTTAATTTGAATTAAGTTACTTTTTTTCAGATTAACTTTTAACTTAATAAGTTACATTTTTTGATTAAAACGAACGTGTTAACTTCAAGTTAACTTTATACAAAAGTATCTAAATTGAGTTAAATTTTGCCCGAAGAACAATGCAAATTTTTGAATGAGGATTTTACTTTTTGGTAGGTACCTATGCGCAATTTTAGTAGGCACCTACAATAGCGTGTACGCAATCGATAAGAATCGATGCACCACTCTCGCACACGCCGGGAAGTTGGCCGTTCACGAATATTGGGCTGAGCCCGGTCTTTTTAACTACACGGAGGCTGGTATTTATGTCTATCCGGTATAGAAAATATATTTAAGTGATAGGTACCGCTTATTTTATACTACATTATAGTGTGAATCAAACAATAACGTAGGCATTTCGGCAGCTAGGTGTTATTTTCTGATTTCTAATTTATGCATGGGTTTTAAAATGACGTGTTGTATTTTTATTTTTACATGTTTACACTTTTTCAGGCAGAAAAAGTCCCCAATAGTTTTTTTGAGCGTAACCCTTTTTTTTACGATATATAGGTATATCGACTTTTTTTTCTAATTAGGAAATATTAATTTTTAACTAAGTTAAGTTACTTTTTTCTATCTAAAAGTTAACTTTTAACTTTAAAAGTTAATAAAAATATACGAGTTTCTTTTAACTTAACTTGGCTCATATTGTTTTCAATTGACTTAACTTACTGAACGAGTTAGAAAATATCGTTAACTTGCCCAGCCTTGGTGATAAGTAGATGTATAATATTATTAATATAATAATATTAAATTGATAAAAATTTATATTGCGCCCATGTATAGTATAGGATATAGCTGGTACCCGAAATAAATTACCAAGAATGAAAAATGTGAAAAGGTTATATTTGTTGGATAGATGGTTTTTTTTTTTCACGACTTACGTCCAATTCGCGATATGTATATATAATGTATATATATATATATATGCATACAGCGCGGAAGTTGTTCGTGCGCATTATATGAATAATAATTTTATTCATTGCTCGAAATCCGTTTTTCATTGGATGAAAGGACGAAAAGTGATGCATATTATTATATTATACGACAATGATCATTATTACTATTTTTCGATTCCACGGCTAATATATTATATATTATTTTTGTTCATATTATACGAATTACTATTGATTACGCATGCCGTATAAATATTTATATTTTTATAAAAGAAAAAAAATAGCTAAGGTAATATTTTACGAAAAGTTCTTTAATATTTATATTTTCAATCCAAACCCACATTTCCTTGAACGAGTTTTGGAAGATAAATAGATGATATTGTATTAATATATATATATATATATTTTTTTTTTTTTTATATTATATTATAAACGATAGTACTCGGTGGAATAGAAAAAATATAATACGCTTATAACCCGATTTATAATTTAGATTTTTTGGATAAATGCATACCTATACATTTATATTTGTATAACGAAGTAAATATGATTCAATTTAATAATTAATAGTTTAATAACATAAAATTAACCAATAGTACTTCATATTCGGTGTAAAGTCAAGTATCGACAAATTTTCTGAATAGGTAAATTACAATGTTTTAACCAAAAACGTATACGCGCGTCTATTTGATCGTAGTTTTATCACAAAATAATACATTTTGTCAAAAAAAAAAAAAAAAATTACAGAAGAAAATATATATTATTCGTGATTTGAAAATTTTCTGTATATACAGTTGGAATTACAACGTTTAAACATGTATTGCATTTTCACATATTTTAAAACCTACAATTAGGTAACGCTTTTATGATTTAAACATTTTATAACTAAAATTTGCTACGAATAGCCCAAAAAAGGAGAGGGGGATATTTCAAAATATGGTTTAGGTACATATAAATCTTTAATTAAAATTTCATGTCTTCAGAATCATTATTTACGGAATTACGCATAAATAACAATATTTAAATAATTCAATATGTTTTTTCAACGTATTCGTGTTTAATATGGGTTTATCCATATTTGGAATATTGCATTAGTATAACCTAATCTACCTATTCTGCGAAAAATGCAAACCAATATTTTCGGAATTATGAGGAGACAAACATTTAACACACTTTTCGCCATTTTTCGATAGGTATTCTTTCGCATATATTGAAAAATAGACATATTACCTACCTCATAATATTTTCCCCAGTCCCACTCCCATTAATACTCGAATTTCATCCAAAAACAGCTGAAGAAAATTCGAGTAAAAAATATTTATTTTCTGAATTTTGGAGACGATTCCATATTTTATTTTGTTTGAATTTTAAAAATATATTTGATTTATTTATTTTTTTGTTTTTGTAAAATAATCTTGGAGAAAAAAATGATATTTTGTTCTCGAAGAATAGTAAGAAACATGAAAAACACGTTGTATAGGCGTTGTGACCAAATATAAAAAGAACATTTTGAAATTCATACTCTTCTATCAAAAAAAAAAAAAAACCTCTCCCTTGAGGAGATTGGTCAATGTGTAAACTATGTCACACTTTTTCCCATAGCCCATATAAACCGTGACCAATGCAACTCAAATAAATACAAGTTTTTTGATTACCTGTTTACTCTATTATTTTTATTTCTATCCCCTAGAAAATACTGAATATTTCAAGTAATTTCATTACAAGGTCAACTTATTAAGGACACGTGTCTTTCAAATGCGTTTTTGAGGTTAGGCGAGGAGGAAGAATATCACTCGTAAAATAAGTAATTAACTATATTAAGACATTTTTAATTCTGCACAGAAGAAAAGATAATTTGTGTTTGTACACACATAAAAACATGTGTTTCGTCCGACACAGATCATATATACTGCACCTATCGGTGTCTTATTATAATAAAAAAAATACTATAAAACTGAACGCACTGAGATATATTGATTTTTAAAGGTGAAAATTCTAAGTATACAGTTGTAGTAAAGTACATAATAATAATGGACTACAATATTATTATATCACAGTTCATACTAAAGAAGCGGCGGCACATTACCTTGTCCTAATTATAATAGCATTAGGTCGTTCCATAAAATATGATTAGTTAAATCACAAAAAATAACAAAATAAACGAGTATTAATGAGAATCAAAAAACGAAAATAAAAAATAAGTAGATATTCCTTGTAGGTACTCAACGCTATTGATTTAGGATACACTATAGGACTATTCAACAAAAAAGAGTACTACCCTACGAAAAAAAATGTACGTCTGGTCACCAAAATTGTATTGTAATTTATTAAAGATGAGCATCAAATTCATGTCTTGAAATTTGCACATGAAATGTATTTAAGTAAAAAATCAATTTAAAGTGTTCTTTTTTAACTTTGCAAAATGTTGGGCTATTTATAGCAATTTTCTATTTTAAAGTCTTTAGTCATAAAATAGTTTATGTATTAGTTATATTATGACTATCATTTTAGTTATTACCGACAGTCGTACGTTTTATCGAATGAAGTAATTTATCATTACTTTGAAATACTGACCGACTTTTATTTTTTTATATATTATAACCGTGGTCATTGACGTAGCGAGTATATATATATATATATATGAAGTGGAGAAAGAAAGAGTGGTTAATAAGTTAAAGTTAAATTCAAATGTCATGTTAGTGTAAAATTATTAATTTAACTAGTTAGTTTTGTAAACGGTAAACTTATCAGATTATGTAGCTAAAATGTATGCGAATAATAAGTTAGTATCTAGTTAATATTTGTATATAAAGTTAAGTTAAGAGGACGCCACACACCCGATTTAGTTAAGGGGTTTTGTATGAGCAATTTTTATTTAATTTTAAGAAAAATGAAATTCAAACAAATTAAAAATATTTAAATATATTTTAAAAGTAATTTAAAAATAGACCTGTGTTAGTACCATTTTTAATTGTCGTGTATTCACGATAATTGTTTTAAAAAAACATGTTTACGCATTTTTAATTTTTATCAACTCAAGAATAGTGTACAAAGATGAAATAAAAACTAAATTATAAAGTATAAAAATATACGACGGAACCGATTTTTGATATATTATGCATTTTTACACGTTTTATAAGCTGTTAAAAAAAAAAAAAACAAAAAAAACAAACGATATTTTAAGAACTCATGAAACGTGAAAAATTCCAAATATCAAAAATCAACTCCATCAGTCCCTAGATAATTTTATTGGCTATAATTTCATATCTTCTAACATGTTTGCAAGTTCATAAAAATGAAAAATGCTAATGTAAGTTTTTCATTGAAAAATTGTTAGTTAACAATCTCCTCTCAATACATTTTTTTAAATATTTTATAATAATATGGTTCTTTGTATATTATAATATTTGCATTTTGATTTTCAATTTTGTATAGGTTTCTAACGTACCCATATAATAGTATATACACTATATGTCATATTACATGTATTATATTATATTATCATAACGTTCCATATTACAGTCAATTTATGAACGGGTATAAACTAATCGTATTATTAAAAGTCCCTACTAAATAGATATTATCAATTAAATTCAAAATATAATTTTGTTGGACGTTGAATATTTGTCATAAACAATAGTAGTTAATATAGAAAGTTGTGATAAACAATGAATGACAATATATATTTTAAACACCATCACTGAAAAAAAAAATTAGTTATTCAGTTTTTGTGCTTCATACAGAACTTGCAATTTAGTTAAATAAAATAGACAAAAACAATTATTATTTGAATATCTAATAGATTTAATAATGTATTGTTCATAAATCATATCCATCTATTTTCGTCCAAATTAACTATTACCTTCTTAAATTTTAAATAAAAAGGTAATTTGTACATACAAAATTGAAAATTTAAATAAAATCAAAATTCAAGTTACTAACTATTGGATTAACCGAGTTAAGTCAGCTAAAATCTGGATTCAATTTTTAACTCTAACAAATCGTTGGTTTGTTAACTTGTAACTATTTAGATAAAAACTGTTCTAATAAATTTGTTTTTTTTTTCTAGTTATTGTCTATACTCCTACCCCGGAACCGTCCCTAGGCTAAACTTCGGCTGAAGGCCAATACTCATGTTTTATACTTATAGTGAAGGTCCAAAGGAGGCCGTCATAATTTATTGAATAAAACATAAATAAGTTCTTATAAACATTACTTTATATCTAGTTAATATTTCCATTAACTTTGCCCCTCCTTGTAATTTATAATGTAATCGTATAAATCGTAGATTAGACAATAATATTATGTGTTACTAATTATATTACAACGTCAAATCGTGAGGTGAGAATAAAAAAAGTCCTATGTCTGATTTAACATTTTTCAAGAGACCATTTTTAAAGTTTGATGATTGATTTTTTTTTTTTTTTTGTCAGTACATCCTTGGAGATGAATAAAAATATAAATAAATGCTGGAACATCTAATTTATCATAATTATACATTAGATAAATGTAAAAAAGTAACACGAAGTTAATTATTATCAATCAAAAATCATAACTATATTGAATTAGAACAAAAAAGTATTATCCATACCACTTTTCCGTACTCACAAATAATTAATTGGTGAACGATAGAACTTTTTTGTGCACAATCGTAATCACAGAATATAATTTCGTGGTATAAAATATTGTTTAGCCGATGGTTTGCTTGCAGGAAGCTGTGATGGCAACCGTGTTGGCTCGAGTGGTTAAAAATTAAGTCACTGCCGGTTTCGTTGAGTGAACACGTGCTGGATTTCGGTGATTGAACATGTGCTATTTTCCGTGCTTGTTTCTTTGGTACATTTATGCGTGAACCAATCAGAAGATGGTATCTCGTCACGTGGGTCGTATAAACTTCGTGGTGATAATATTTTAACGATACTCGTAACAAAGATAACACAAATGGTCGTAATTAAATAGAAACACTTAATATAGTTGACGCATATAAAGAAAAGCTCATAATGTACGCAACAAAAATGGCTAGATTGCGTCAATTTTTCCATTAAACTTTAATCATATTTCTCGTACTACTTAGGTATATTATTGTGTTTTCGAAATTCGAATATTTATCATTGGCCGGAACAATCACTATGTGATATTAATCTGACCAGCTAGTAGTCCGGTTTGGAAACGAAAAACCACAGACCATCGTTCGCGTACGGTATACGAATATTATGGAAAAAAAAACCGTTTTTTCGGACGTACAACTTTTTCGTTCTCGCCCGACAATTGAGGTTGAACCTTTACACTCAATCGTTCGTCCATAAATTCATTGTGTTTTTTTTTTTATCACGTGATATTGGTAGAACGGTATCTATAGATTTATAGCGGATGTAACCGCGTAACCTTTTATACTATCATATCAGCGTGGTATATGTTAATAATGATAACGGTTGACGAAAAAATAACAACTCATGTTCTAGGCGAGGCACAACAAAACTGAAACAACTAAAAAAGAATATACAATTCAATGATTCTAGACTAGGTATTGTTTATTATCCCATGAAATAGTAAATACATTAATAATAAAATATAAAAACATACGTGAACAAATAGTCATTTTTAAATTTTTTTCGTATATTACATAAATTATAGACTCGAGTAGTGTCGACAGAGAAAAAGTAAACACAATAGTCGAGTATATAGAGTTTAAGGTGGAAGAGCGCGATGGGAATGATAATACCATTAATACACTCGGGGGACCACGATTCGGTGATGATGGATACCTATATACTTATACCGCCTGTGACCGTACGACGGCAAAGTGGAATGAAACGTCCACTCTACGGTAGCATAATATAGGTATTTGATAACGCGTATCGGATGGCCCGGATTTTTAACGAAGACGAAGACGCGGTGTAAAGGTGCACCTTTAACGATACCGATAATAACGATAACGATTATAATGATAATATACGTAATTATCGTCAAAGACCTATTATATACGTTTGCGTTTTCTTTTTAGCCGCGTTCTCAACGGGATACTCCACCGTCCCGGCGTACGTGTTTCACCCCGCCCCTCCCTCCCCGCCCGCCCAGCCTAAACTCGCCGGTGTACAAATGTGTGTACGCGAAAACCGAGCACTCGGCGGCGGCGGCGGTAAGCGTTTGCGCCGGGCACCGTACCGGTAGCGTATTTTGTCGGAGTGAACTCGGCGGGAATTCGGCGACGCACGTCAGTCGTTCGGCGGACTGCTCGCACGCCACAGCCCCGGTAAGTACGTGCACGTTCTTATCACATACATCGAAACGTTATCGTAGTCACACACACACACACACACACACATATATACGTACGTATTATAACGTAGACACGTTTTCTCTCGCGTATATTTTTAAATAAATAATTGTATACATTTGTATTTTATACATGACATATAATAATATACCTACAGGTGTCGACGATTGTTTAGAAACCCGTCACGTTCGAAAGTTCGGATTTCCGCATTCGATCGTTTTTTTTTTTTTTTTTCCGAGTGTGCATTATTTTAATAATATAGTTTTTCGCGAAAAAATCCATTAAAAATATTCTACCGATTACTTACCTACTATATTTGTTTTGGATACCGGCCGGTTTAATCGTCTGCGACCGAATTATAGGTATACCTAACCTATACACAGTATACGCATACTTTTCGTTTAAAAACTTTACGACGATATTTTATCGAGCATCTCTCCCCCGGTAGAACCGCGTGCACTTACGTCCGATTATTATTGTAATATATTGTAATCCGGCTTATAACTGCAGTTTAACACGTCGACTGCCACGCCTTTGTCAGTGTGCACCTCTGGGCCACGGCATTTTTTTTATATATATTCACTAATTTGATTTGTTATCGACGAGAAACGCAAATGTTCAAATGCCAAAAGCGCATAGAGTTCTGATCTACGGGCAACCGTGCCGAATCCGGTAGTACGCGGTAGTCCGACGGTGGTAAACGTGAGGCCAACGTACCTCGCTGGGTCCCGTAAAGACAACATGGCAATGACGGTCGGAATACGACCTCTCGTGGCCCACGCGGGGAATCCTCTAGTGAGCGTCAAAAATATGACTCTCGTGGCAGTCAACGTGTTCAACAGAGTTCTGTTTCGTTGTTTCGGGACGAAGAAACGAATACAACAGGTGCCCGTTTTTAAATATTACTAGAACTACCTACTCGAGTTTTAGATTTTGGTGATTTAAACACTCACCGCGCGACCACAGTCGTGGTTAAACGAAACGCATGTCATGTTCACTTCCGCCAACACTGAGTTTTTTTTTTTTTTTTTTTTTTTTTTCTACATTATTATATTTACGGAAGGTATTTTGACGAATTACGCATTTCAAATTTAATAAATAATTAAAAATCCTATTATCACATTATTATATTATATTTCTTACAATAGAGTTTGTTTTCGATTGAAATTACGTTTAATCATCATTATATTCCGGTATTTATAAACGTGTATAATACTATATTTACATCGTGTGCTCGTTCGTTTATTATGTTTTATAATATTATATGAGTACCTACTATATTTTTAAAATTGATTACATTATTAATTTAGCGAATTTTAAATCATATTTAAACTAAATACTGGGCAACTATCTATATTACATTTTACTAGACAAAAAACGATCATATTTTGTATTCTCATCCAGCAACAGAGCATCGAATAAAACGCCTGTACGATAATTTAATATAATATACTTGTTGGTTAAGTGTATATGTATGTACTATAACTAAAAGTGTAGTTTTTCGAGTTATTATTTATTTAGTTTCAAATTCGATCGGAAAACATTATTATACGACGATAAAAAGTACTCAATATTCTATACAGGCCTTCTTATTCGTGCACTAAAAATACGTTCGATATCGTATATTCTGGGATAAAATTAATTTTGAAAAATATGGGATGTATAAAAAGGAATATTTTTTGCATATTATCTATGTTTTTTTTACATATAAATATACAGTATATATGTCATATATAGTATTATAGATTATACATATATATATATATATATAAGCTTTAGGCGTGCATTGCAAGTGATTATCGAAAGAAAATAATATTATTTTTTTATATATATATACCCATATAATTTTTTTTTTTGATTGAGTATATGCGATATATCCAGGGGCGAACGCAGGAAAAAAATTCAGGAGGTGTTTTCTGAAAACGTTTAAATTTTATATTTGTATAAATTGTATAAATTAATCATATAGAATCAAACTAAGTATATATTATTTGTTATTATATATATATTATAATAAATTGCTAATGACGGACAAGATAATATGTAAGTATATGTATGTTTGAATGCTAAACATAGGTATAAAAATGCATCTAGGTGCTCATTATAAATTAGGTAGAATGTATTGAATTATGTATATACATTATAATTTATATACATACTTGTAAGTAAATTGTTATAAATTAAATAACATAATATATTTAAAATTATAATATATACATGAAATTAGTTCCTATATTATATTATTATGTAAGAAACAGAAATTTGATTATAAAATTATAATCAAATTTCTGTTCCTGTAATAACAATTATTATTGTTATTATAACATATCTATAAGTTATGTTTGGTACATTATAATATGGTAATTTTTTACTACTTTTTTATAGTTTTGACCTTTGAGTAATTTTAAAATCAATTTTTTCTATTCCATAATTGTATAATAGTATAGTAATACCCACCTAAAAAACCTTAATTGAAAATTAAAAATATATGGATAAACTTGTACTTGAACCTGTATTTTACATATTTATATTATTTATTAGGTATATTTTATTTATATATATGTATACAACACACCATATCAATTCACGAGAAACATAAACCCTACTTAGTTTTGGTTTAGTTTATTTTTTATCTCGCATGACATTTTTTAAGCCAGATTGTCTATTTTCTTATTTTTCTTGAATATTGGAGGGCGTTTCAACGTCCGAAACCCGCCTTGCGTTCGCCCCCTTGTATATACCTAAATATATATTATTATTTTTCATTTGTATTATCCGATGAATGGTCTGTTCAAGGCTTGATAAAAATTAATTTTTTACACTCGATTTATATAGGTATACATGTAATTTATTATTTACGATGTGAATTTTTTGTTTGAATCACGATTACGATATGATTCTAAAATGAATGTATTAAATTAATTTTCAGATATAAATCTACCTATAGACGTAGAAAACGAAAAAATATCTTAGCGTTCGTTTTTGAAAATATATAAATGAACATTATGATTTTGATAATTTCTTCTGACATGCAAAATAACTAATTTATATATTTTATTTTTGTATGGATTTAAACTAAAATAAAATAGCTGTTTAAATCTTGGTGTTGTTTATATAATCTGACAAACTGAAATGTTGAAATATATACTCATGAATAGTTTTATGATAAGAGCTTATGTGTAGAATACGTAAATATAATGTCGTATCAGGTTCTTTCGACTAATTTAATTTAAAACTTATATATTAAAATATTATATATAGAAATATTAATTTATCTACTGTTATTTTCTAAAAGTCATTGTGTATATTTACCAAGAGTTCTGAACAAATTTTGAAAGCTTTTTTTTCGGAAAATTTCTCAAGTATTACATATTATAGACTCAAAAAAAAATGATAATTTTAATAAATGAACATTTGTTTATTTGAAGGTAGGAGAATACGTATAAATTTAAATTTAATTTTAAATCTTATATTATAAAAAATATAAAAGTTCATAAAAGGGGGACGATTTTTTAAAGTTTTAAGGTGTAAACTATAGTATTAAAACTATGGATATACGCTCATAATGTATTTTTTAGGTTGTAACCTAGACAATTTTTTTAGCTATAATTGTTTTTATGTATTAGATTGTTTCAATAAAAATATAAAAAGTAATGAAATAATACAAAATTTTATAATTTTTCAATAATTTTATAGACATAAAATATTCATTTAACTTGCTTAGGTATAATATCCGTTTTTAAATAATTATTTTGAGTATAAGTGCGTATTTTGTGTTTTTAATGTTTCTGTATAGTGAATTTTGTTCTATTTACTGTTTTATATACTTGTTTTGAATGTATTTTGAACAAAATTAATACTCTAATTTATTTGTCGATAATTTATTTATTATTACCCTGCAATGACATATATAAAAGGATCGAATGTTGTTAAAATATTAATTCCGTATAAAACTAGAAACGTTTAATAAAAATTAAAAAATGTAGAATATAACGATAATTATTTTATTATTCCTATTTATTATATTATTAAGCACTAACCTTTAAACTGTTTTATGTTTTTTAAACAATTTTTAATTAATAATTATTATATTATATTTTGTGTATAGTATAAATTAAAGTATTAAAAATAAAATTCGGGTTTTAAACTTAAAAAGTATATATTTTGCTATTTTCGATGTTCAATAACCACATTTAATTACGTACCTACTTGGGAAACTATTTTTGGATAAGACGTATAGATGGGTATGTGGTTTTGGAGTTATTGGCACTGCAAGGGCACAGTCAATGTGAAAATGTGTAATCGAATGTAAACAAAGCACTTTTCTGAAGTCCTATTTCCGACATTTTAAGATTTAGATTGGCTAGGTTACCTAAACTATTTTACTGGGACGTGAATGTGTGCAGTTTTGTGTAGTTTCTATTCACAAACTTTTAAAGGTTATATAGAATATATATGGCTTGAAATATTTGGTAAAGGGTAATGGCTGAAAGTCACGTTTTTGGTTTTGAACATCAATTATAACGTAATGTATTTCAAACACTCGATGCCCGATTTTGTTTGTTTTTCGTATCCACGAATAAGGAAAATTTTTCGTAAAATAAAACAATATATATATATATATCAGTATACAAAGTATAACTGAGCTATCTGATGAATCTGATAACTGTTTACAATTGTTGGGTTATAATTGAAATAATTTTAATTTTAAGGAACCGGATGCAAAATAGTCAACATTTAATTCAAATTAAAGGAGAAAAATATCCAATAAAAGAAAAAAAATTAACATTTAAAGTATAATCATGTTTTAGATTACAACAGATAAATATAATAACATATAACATAATATATTATTTATACATCATGTGTTATATATTTTGGTACATTTGCGTTATTTTGAATTTGTACAAGTAAATGTTTGTTTATAATAAGTAATAAAATAATAATAGGTTTAGAATAGTAATTGTATAATTTAAACATTTTCAAATAAATTGTTGAAAATTATCGTAGAATATCGTTTTTAACGAGAGATTGAACATCTATGTCCTATATATAAAACCATCATATATAGAATACAATAAATAAGTAATATACTAATTGCACACGTCGTATTTTAATATATAACAGTTTAAGTAAACGGAAAATTGTAGATTTTAACGGGATTAAAATATCGAAATTAGGTTTATTACCTATTTCTTATATATTTAATTATAACACGGGTTACTTTAAAATATAGTAATGTTACGAGTAGGTATGGTATTGGCGTTTATTCTAATTAGGCGCAGGGTACTTATACCTATATACGATTTAAAAATCTTTCCAATTATGAATATAAAATTATAATAAACTTAAGGCGTATCATAATTGATATAATCTTAATTAAAATATACTTGTTTAATTTCGTGAATTCATTAAAACTTATATGAATGTCATATATATAATATATAGTATAAACGTGTCAGCACAGTAACACCATACCATTATTTAGTTATTTATTTTATTCCTCCGGGAAGAATAATGTGCTCCACTGAATAAGTTTGTGTGGTCTGGTTTTATTATTTTCCATTTTTACATATATATATACTGAACCAATTATCATTGGTAGAATTAGCTATAATGCAATAATAAAATTTTAAAAAAACGAACATTTGTTGAAATAATACAATTTTTATTATTTTAATGTATATATTGTTAAATTAATAGAAAATGTGTTTATAATAACAAATTCATTTTGTAAATTTCACAAAGTATAAAGTTATAGTTCAATAAAAATAGTTTATAAAATTAATATAGATTTTATTATTAAAATAAAATATGTTATTAAATTGAAAAAAATATTATGTTTAAATTGACTATTTTGATTAACAAATGGACGTGTTTGTTCTACGAAGAAGAAAGAAAGAAATTAACACAAAATATTTATAATTTAATTTACAAAATATTTGTTAATTCAAATAAATTTGTATTCAATTGGACAATTTTACCCAAGACATTGATAAAAGATATTGTTAAATTAATAATACGTTTTGTTATTTTACTGTTAAATCAACAAATATTTTATTTCTAAATCAACAAACATTTTATTAGACGTATATTAACAACCATATTGTTAAATTAATCTATATTTTTATTGAATTCGCCATTATATTTGGTTCAGTATATATACAGTGGCGTGTCCACGGGGTGGGAGAAGTAGGCCTGGGCCCACCCGCATTTTGTTTGTGGTTTTTCCAGGTCTAAAATGCACAATTGGGAATATTTCAAAATACATTTATCAATAAATATAGCTACTTTTTTGTTTATAGTTTTTAAAATAATTATTCATTTTCAGATAATTTGACAAGAGTTGATAAAGTATTGTGAATTTTAACTACCTATGGAGAATAAGTTGAATTTATCAAAAGCATATTTTCGTGTTAAATAATATAAGAACCAAATACGATAAGGAGTTGCATATTTTTTAAGCCAATTACGTACTGTATTATTTTTGAATTGTGTATGGTTTACCTATTACAGTTTGATTCATTGATTGAGTATCAGTTCTATTTTTTAATATTTTTAAAAGAATAAAATTGGAAAAGTTTGAACGTCTTTTCAAGCTCACCTTTCCTCATATGACTTGATTCGCTTTGATCTTTCAATTGCTTAATTTAATCAGATAAATGAATAATACGCAAATGAAAAAAACGGTCGAAAGATTCAAACTTACACCAAAAATAAATAAAGGCCGACTTTATATCAATGTTACCAATTGGTAATTACCGTGTATAGTTTAAATCATATTCATCCGCTATAGTTATAATATCAGAAAATGTATTCCGTGTTCTCTGAATCCAACTAGATAGCCCGTCCTTAAAATTAGTTTTGGACACGCCACTGTATATACATATATACATTATACATATGTATATAAATATAGTTAATGTATGTCGATGAAATCATAATAAAACCAATAATTTTACGATTACAAATCTAAATCAAAATATAAAATATTGAATAGTAAAAATCTGGTCAGTTGGGGGTGGAAACTTGTTAGATAGGATACTAGTGGTGAATATATTGAATTTGAAATAATAATAAATCATTTCTTTGATAAAATGATTCTGAGCAAAGCTTCGGTGTATAGAACATGAGTATTACATTTACCATTTGCAAGGCTATTGAAAATATGACATAAATATATTATGTACACAATGCCATAGTAAATATTTTGTGTATTTCAAATTTTTGACATTTTAATATTCCAATTTCTCATAGTTTAGGTATCTATACTTTCCTTTTTGGTACCTAGTTATAAAATTATACCACCTATATATATTACATAGTCGGTAAAAGTTAATTTTTTATTTTCAAATTAATAACAACTTTTGTTATTATTTACTTATAAAAGGAAGTTTTTTGTTACGCTTTTAAAGACTTTTTATAAAATCAAAATATGACCCCTACAAAGTATCTACTAGAACGAATTTCCTATAAAAAAACTTCATAACGATAAAACTCTTACTTTACTTCTTCTATGCAAAAAAGCGTATACATATATAAAAAAACATAATTAAAACATAAATTAATTAAAACACACAATTTTAAAACCAATAATTTCATCGTTGCTACACTCAGAATCTAAAATAATATATATAAAAGCAACATTAATATGATAAAAACAACTGACAAAAATTCAAAATACTTACTTGCATTCCTAATATATGCGCACATAATCGTAGGTATATGTTGATAATTTATACCAGATTTTTATATTCGAATTTCGAAGATATTAGGAGATACGAGTATATTGAATGGATAATATATCATATAATACACTTATATCTTCTGTACAATTTTATTAGGTTAGGTTAGGTTTTATTTTTATTTTTGGCTATATGTAACTTCAGTTTTTTTATATTTTAAACAATTTTTACATTTCAACACCTTCTGGATGTAAAATACACGCTTTAAACACACACACACACACACACACACACACACACACACACACACACACACACACACACACACACATACACATATATTTATTATTATAAATGTATTTTCGTAAAGATTTATCGCGTTATTTTATAAATTTATGACTATAAAAATTAAATATAATATGATTATACTATGAACAAGAATGTACATTTTATATAAAAAATTTAAATAAGTAAATAGGGATAATTAAAAAGTTTCAACAGAAAAATATTTATTACGTCAATTAAAATTATAAAAAAACTTATTGTTAAAAAATACTTTAAAAAAGTTAACGTTGATTATCGTCAACATGCGAATAAAATACTTTATACAAAAATTTATTTTATTATAAATAGTTGGTTTTTGTTCGAAAAATGTATAGTGTTATTATTTTTCTACTATATTGGACACAGTCGATTATTGCATACAATGTTTTTTTAACACTTAATACTTATAACAATTTATTTAATGTTGTGACTACAATATTATAAAATTGATTTTGCGCTTATACGATTTTCTGTTGATATTAATTATATTTATTGGATGACAAGTACATTTACGGAGACATTTTAATTGGATTAGGTTTAAATGACGTGGAAGACCGTGTATTTTATATCATACCTATATGATATATTGTATTATATTGTTAACAGAGTTATTTAAAAAGTTATAAATGATAAATATATCGATTACGATTGTTCTAAAAACACTGCAATAACGTAAGTTTAATAATTAATGTAAACGATAGGTATAGTTAATCATTAATCAGTAAGTGATACCTATACGTAACTGATAATTTAATATTGTATAGTGTTTTTTTTTCCTTGAGAGGACGTCACACACTCGCATTTGCTGTCTCCGTCTGTCCAACGGGTAATATGGCAAAATTCCATTACGCAAAACAATAAATGCGGTGTCTACGTTCAGATTCAATTTAAAACACCTATTACCAATTTTAAAAAGGAGAATAATTTCTAAAAAATTACATGTTCTTTTTGTAAAATATTGTGTATCCATAAGAGTTACAGTGTTTTTAATTTTCCTTCTTTTAAACGCTGTACCTTCATTGGATAAACAATATTTTACAATAAGCATATTATGTCATTTTTGAGAAAATATTCTCCTTTTTAAAACTGGCAATAGGTGTTTCACTCTAATTTTAAAGCAAACACTACATTTATTGTTTTGCGTAGTGTAATTTTGCTATTTTGCCTGTTAGATGTACGGAGACAACAAATGCGGTTGCGACATCCTCTTAAGCTAATTAATAGGATCTCAGCGTGCCCATTTTTAAGGGGTTCTATAAACGCAATATTTTCGTGAAATTTCGTGAAAAATGAAGATCAAACATTTTACATTTATTTAAATATATTATGAAAGTAATTAAAAAATAGTCCCGTATCATAACACACCACTTTTCATTGTTGTATAATTACGAAATTTGTACAAAAATAAGTTTACGAAAAACCAACAAAAAGGCTAATTAAAATAGTTTTAGAGTTATAATAGATAAAGGTATATGGATTATCTATAAAAATAGAAAATAGAAGATTTTGTTGAAGTTTAGTGAGAGATCCTATTAAAGCTATATTATTATAAAAATCAGTATAAGTTTCAATTGAAATTAAAACTTTAAAACCAGAATTGAGACCGAAAAATTTTTAATTTCTAATCCCTGAACTTGGTTTATTTTACAATATTTGAAAATAAAATTGGTCATTAATTTATTATTTTACTAAGATGAAAAATAATAAAATTTAAATAATTTGTTTTGTAACGTCTCGATACTGAAAATATTTCAGGCCAATATTAATTTATCCGTTATTCATATTTAAAAACAATAAACTTTTATTTTTATACAATTCAGTATACATTAAAGCCTATAAGCACTGTATTTATTTAATTTAAAAAACTATCTATATTCCTACCACATATTTTATCGACCGAGGAATGTTGAAAATTTAAAATTTACGATAAATAGGTATTAGAACAGTATTTTTTTTTACTTTTTTTTTTTTATACTAAACTGTCTGTTTTAAAGGTACTTTAATGTGAAAATTATTTTTTTAACATAATATACATATATATATATATATATATAGTCATATGGAATAGATTTTTGATCAAGAACATGATAAAATAAATTTTGGAAGTAAATCACAGAGAAACACAATTTAATACATCGTGCACCGACGTTTTTCACTAGATGTGTTTCGTGGTTTATTTCTATAAAACTGAAATCAAATTTCCGTTTTGATTTTCCCACTTCCTATGAACACATTTACACGGTCATTCCGTATAGGTACTAAAATAGTGAATAAGAATTAGAAAATAACTATCTTCAATACAGAGCGTAATTGCGTTTCCACTGTAAATGTATTATTTGTTAGGCCCAACAAATTAAACATAATATCGTTCGTACCACATGTTTGTTTAACAACATAGTATACAGTATGTATTATATAAAATGAGTACGTATGATGACTTTTGAATTCGCATAAAATACGTTTTACATTTCACGTAAATTTAATCGATATTCACGAATATACCTATATATATATATATTTTTTTTTTTTGTTTTGTGCCAGTGTAAAAATATTTTCATGATTATTCACGTCGTCGAATCGTTATATACGTATAGGTACCGCACGAGAGAAATATTAATTAATCCTTTCCCCGATGAATTCACTTCATAATAATATATAAAATATAATACGCTAATTTTATAATATATATATATATATATATAATCAGTCTACAAAATAATACATTTTAATAAATGGCTATGCGAAAATAAATTAATATTTTTTCGTTACTCGTCGAGTATGTACCTGTTTTATTCTGTAAAAAAAAAAAAAAAAAATGTACAAACTACGCTAAAAACTATTTAAAAATAATGTGTCGGTAATATAATCTTAAAGACGTGAGGTTTAATATAATTATTTTTGAATGAGCTTATATACGTGATTATGGTACTTATTCAGTATTAAAGGAGCATTCGAGACTTAAGTAGTTTTAAAGGCATTTAAATTAACCGAATATTTCGAAGAATAAAACGTTGTTTAATAATAATACGTCCGGGATACTTACAATATATGTGTGTTTTGTTACATGTGTTTTACCCTAAATAAAAACGAAAACCAATTCTATGGGTATAACTATATATATATATATATACACACACACTACACGACATTACTCCACTAATATTAGATAGTAATTTCGTTAGTTTTAGGTTTTTAAACATAATTTTGGACACCTTATACACCTAGTGGCATCATTTGGGGTGGGAAAACTCATAAATTTGCCAAATATTCAATTATTTAGGCGTTCATTTTAATCTAGTCGTCAAAATTAAAAAAATATTAATATTGGCAAACGATAATCATGGTTAAAACATATATGTATATTTCGAAAATACCGACCAGCTGAATCGGCATAAACATTAAAAGCGCACACATTTTGATTTCGCGATCGATACTATTATTCCGGTTAAAAAATGCATGCCCTACAGATAAAAAAGTGTCCGGAAAACCGATTTGTTTTAAGTCGGCAAATCTGTAAAATACGGTCCTATATAGTCTAGCAAAAACTGAAATGACTCCACTGCTTATGTGCTCGTTATGTCGGTCCGTGGTTACTCTGGTGCATAATTATACATTCCGAGGGACATTGTCCATTTGTTTACTAGAAACGTAGATATTATTCGTTTAATAATATGTTTATATTTTTTGTTTAAAATACGTTTAGAGACCGGGAATTTAGTACTCTCGCAGAGAGTGAGCTTGCTTTACTTGATATTTATTTATTAACTCAATCTCGTAAATATTTTTAGAGTATTTTGTGATATTTAAAATTATATTTTTTTTAATTTTCGTCGAGTGTGCATAATTTTACAATAGTAATGGACGGCATGAGGACAATTGTACCTTTATACATTTTGTGTTAAAATTATCGGTATATATATATATTAAATCTATATACGATAAATGAATACAAATGTGATCTACACATTATTTGAATGTAAAAAATATTATTATATAAGCGATTTTCATCAATTTAAATAGTGGTATGTTTTTTTTTATTAATAAGATCCGGATTTTGATGCCTTAAAAACTATTACAAATTTCCTAAAAAATGCATTTATGACCCAAGAAACACAAAAAATGTACTATAAACCTACAAAAATTCCCATAAAAAAAAGTTAATTTATAATCTAAAAACATTGAAATTACCTATAAATTTGTTTAACAACTTGAACTATATTTTATATTAGATATATGTATTATATTTATATGACGTATTTATTTTATATTTCTTATTTGTAGTTTTTCTCAAAGTTTTTACGGTCTAATGTATATTTCTATAACTAAAATATATGCACAAATGTTAAATTGTAAACGAAAAGTATATATCATTTATGTCAAATAATACAAAATATAAAAAAATAAACGACTTAAAATTATAAAAAAAAGTAATAATATAATAGTACTCGTGATTTTTTTTTATCGATTATTAAAAATAATTTTAAAAAAATTACAAAAAATGACGACCTTAAAATTTCAAAAATGCAAAATTAAAATTAGTTATTTAGATTCGTATATTGTTGAATCGTACTTTTAGCTAGGAAAGCATCACCTAACATGTTTCAAGAAAAAAAAAAAAAAATCATCAACATCTAGGCCGTGGTTATGAACAAAATTAGCACTGGGGGGTTTTTTTTGCTTTCGGTCCGAACGGTTTTTACATCAACTGATAACAGCATTATTTGCATGTGTCGCACCATATACATTATCATTCTTCGTCGTTAGTTACTGCTGTATGCATCGGTTTGATAAGCTCGCCGACGAACCGTTCACATTGATATTATTTTTGTACGTATAGCGCCACACCGCATTTTTTTCGTTTACCGTTGGTTTTCCAGGGGAAAATAATAGGTAGCCGACCGGACTCAACGGTGAGAAAAACGCTGTGTGGCATGATAGAAAAAAAAAATCCCCGTAGGCAATAAATCCGTTCGGACCGCCCGCGACGGCGAAAAAACTACAGTGTTGCGCGACCTTTAAAACTAGAAAAAGTTGTGGTTTGTGTAAAACCTGTTTGCGACGAACGCTCTGTATAAAAGGCAACATGCCCAACTTGTGAAAACGAATAAGACCGTTTCAAATTTTTTCTTAACACAGGTATTGAAAATAGAATATTTCGTATTCTCTTTTCATCATTGATAAATTAAATATCGTTTAGAAAAATCTCAATATCACTTTTATCTTGCGTGATTCCCATACTAAATATAATATGAAGTTACAATATTCGGCTTATACCGGCTTTTATGAGTGTAAAGAAAACTCGACTCCCAAAACGGGTAAAGATTTGTATCTAAAATTTAGCAAAAATAATTGAATAAAAAAAAAAAAAACACGTAGAGATGTCGCAAAATTTCAGGTCCTACGATTCCTAGTAAAAAAATTAATTGAAAAGTCACAAGTTGCAATTTTATCTATTGCGTTTGACGAAGGTTATAGAGTACTTTTATTTCGATCGTTTTAGGCTTCCGAGTATAAGTCGAGCACACGTTATATCTTTGTAATGTCCGTCCGTCCGTTCTCGCCCGTCTGTCTGTCCGTCCGTGGTCCATAGTTCAAAAAGACATTGTTAACTCGCGGTTACCGTGGATATAGATGATAACATTCATTTCGTTTTATGATATTATTTGATTATTATTGTTTGAAATACGATCGAAAACCGGGAATTTAGAGCAGAGTAGTCCTTCTAAACTCGTCCGTTTCAAAGGTACGAACGATGGACTAATAGTATTTCACCTCCTGTTTTTATCCAACCGTATACCCTCGATTATCAAGATATATATGTTTCTCTCGGTATCTAGATTCTGCGTAATTATTCATTCGAACAAAGCATTTATTTACTTATAAATGTCACGTAAAGTAAATATTGCTTTTGACAATATAATATACGCTTTGGAGTGTTGTCGAAAAACTTTTAATTACAATTCCATCTTAAATATTTATTCTATTCCTTGTTGTTACATGAATATATTAAGGAGGCCGTCCAAATTATCTTGCGTCACGGTGCCACGCGTAATTTATTTTCAACAACACCGAGTTCGGATAGTGTCTTCTCGCGAGAACAGCTTGCAACGGACACAACCATAAATACGTTCGGTGTTTTGAAGAAATCGGAAAATATTGTTTCTCTGCCACGGTTGGGCCCTGTTAACCACGTTATTAGATTTTCGCATGTTCTGCTTTCCTTGAAATTCGGCTTATTGCTGCATTATGTTGGAAAAGTTGAACATATCAGTATTTAGATTAAATTATGCACTCAATGGCCGTTGATGTATTTAACGTTAATAAATTACCAACCGATTGTTGTATCATATTGTTGTTAATTCGTATCTGTAATTGTCAGTTGGTTGTATATCTGATATGAATTACACTAGGTAATAATTTTATCTGATGTAAGTAAATATACTAAAATCTTAATTTATTGTTTTTTTAAAAATACAATATAGTAACAATTAGACCCATCGAGTTTGATTGCAACATTTATCATTTTACTATCAATGTATTTTATTTTCGTTCTTGGTACATTTGAGTTGATTTTTTAAAAAAATCATTGTTTAAATAAATTTCTATATTCCTCATATTAATTATTGACGGTTTAATGTTTGAATAAGTTTAAATACCGTTAAAAAGTGTATGTTTAATGTTTGTAAAAAAAAAAAAAAAAATTCACACTCTTAATATAGAAGACAGAATAGGATCTATCATTATCGTTGCAAATATGAATTCAAAAGTTCTCATCTGATATCATCTTAATAATTCTGCACTAACTTTCGATTGTTTTATAGTAATCTACTATTTTTTCAATAGTGAATAGCAATGACGAATAATTTTATTTGACTACACTATTTGTTTGTGAAGCCCATAGTTTAGTAGAAATTTATTTTAATTTTGTTTTCGCTATATTAGCCATTGTCTTGAATACTTCAAGTCTCGTAGAGCTAATTTTAAAAATGTTATCAGTAAATCAATTTAATATTTCCAAAAAGAATCGAATTATTTGTATTTTCCTATAGAATCTACTAAAATAATGTCCATAAAAATGCACAAAAAGTATTTCTTACTTTTTTAAATGTGTTGCTCGACATGTATTTTTAGACATTAAAAAAAAAATGATACCAACCACATTTTCCAATTGAATTCCAAAATTTTCGAACGACATCACTCAATGTGTCAAAAAGTATTTTTTACAAGAATGTTTATTGTTTATATATTCAAACGAGATATTTTGATGAACCCGTGTATATTCTCAATGTAAATAATTAATGGATATTTCGTATTATACTCGTACACCGCAAGGCGTAAACAATTGGAGAATTAAATCAGCCGATTCTACGCCAAAAACGTTAATGTTTTGGAAAATAATATATTTTAACCAGCTCCGTTCAAATTTCACTTTTAACTTTTTAGTCTTCTAACACATGTGAGAATTTATTTTTAAACAATAACATGCGCTCTAAACTTTTTAGAACTAAAGAATATAAATTATTTTTAAAATACAAAAGATGATACAATACAACATCACAGGTAATGGATTGCGAATTCTGAAGGAAAAGTTAGTCGAACGTAATGTATTACCTACTTAAAACATTCGCTTGAATATAACACATGAACTTTACTCGGTTAGATCAGAGGACATAACACCTAGATTTATCGAACCCTAAAATGGTCCTCGTATTTTCATACATTAACGGTTTTAAACTCGTTTAATTTTAATTTTAAAACAGTTCTAAGTTCATTTTGACGTTTTCTATGTTTAATAGATTATTTTTTTAAATATTTTTTTTTTTTTTTTTATAAATGATAGCTGATTGTAAAAAATATTTTTTATTAATTTCAAGTCTTTATAAAAAAACGTATATTAATTTATTTTTAATTCTATCTGGTGAAAACACAGTTTACGTTCTTGTCTTTATTTTTTTTTTCCAGATGTATTGTTTATCTAAACTTATTTAAAAAGCTACAATTATAGTAATTCGAGAGCATGTTTATAATAAAATATAATAAATTATTTGATTGGCATGTGATTACACAACAATGAAAAATAATATTGACACAGAACTATTTTTAAATTACATTTAAAATATATTTATATATTTTTCAAATTATAAGATTTTCATTTTTCAACGAATATCATAAGAATTGCCTATAGAGAATCCCTGAAAAAGCGGGTATGCTGTTATTGCCGATATTTTAGTTATATCGTTGAGATTTTGTTGTTAATTAGTAGTTATAACTTATAATACTCTGCTATTACAAATAAAATATCTGTTATTGCAGCTGATATAATCAAGTCTACGAAAATACATTATTTTATTATTTTTAACTCGTTATATCAAGTAAATTAGAAATAAATTGATTTCAGTTATTTTTGGATAACTTCGTTAGGTAGTAAATATATTTGTACACCACCAAATCTCTTTGTCGTAAGCAATATTTCATGTAGGTACTCTTCAGGACAGCCTGAAAAAATTACATTTCTCCATATAAGTTTTTTTCCTTTTATTTAGAAAAAAATTTTGAAGCCACGCGTGATGGTTTTAATACGGAATAGTATATGTTTCTATTTATTATATTAAAATTACCAATTTTCATTTTAATTGATAATTGTTTAACTAATTAAGTTTTGCGGCACTCATACGTTGGTTCTTTGACTATTTTCGAAATATAAAGTAATGCTTGAAATATTAAATGACTGTAAATAATGATTACCTATTAAAATATTAGTATGACAATATTATTTTGGTGATCAAACGATGAGATTGTAAAGTTTTTAAGGTTATAATCAGTTATGTTTAATCTTCAATTTCCCCATTTACAACAAGTGATTATATCGTTGTTGGCATTTATACAATTATTATGGTATATACACAATCAAATTAATCATATACCTTTTACT
The DNA here is from genome assembly GCA_025469235.1 of Pemphigus obesinymphae. NCBI lineage: Eukaryota > Metazoa > Arthropoda > Insecta > Hemiptera > Aphididae > Pemphigus > Pemphigus obesinymphae. The sequence goes on along the minus strand of JAIPRL010003239.1, from coordinate 6,496 downwards.
TATACGTGTTAGTTAGTGTCGCTTATATGCAACTTATTAAAAGTCGATAACAATCGGAAACAAATATGCTTAAGGACGTCACACCCCAAAAAATATTCTCTAAAAGCACAGTCTCGTATTTTAAATATTACATCAACTAAAATAACTGCAGATAAAAATTTTTTATACTAATAGAGAACTGACAACATTTACAAAATTAAAATTGAACCATTTTTGTTTAATATTAATATTGTATTTCTCATACACAATTAAATATTAAAAAATGTCAACATTTTTAAAACACTGTAAAAACTTGAAAAATCCCCTGTCGAATGTAAGAAAAAGTTATCTTCTTTTATTTGTTACATTAATTTATTTTTAATTTTATTTATTATATTACGATCATTCTGAAATTCATAAGACTTGGGGTACGATGGTATGTACCTATAGCATGGCTTTTTTAAAACAAATATCTCGACTGCACAATAATATAAGATGATACTATAACACGGGAATATTTTTGAACTACTTTTAAAATATATTTTAATATTTTTGAATTGGTGGATTTTTTTTTTTTCACTTATACAAAACCCCTTAAAAACGGTTTGTGGCGTCCTTGTAAAAATAAAAACAAAAGCGAAATCGATGGGGAGTTATCTCGTTCACAACACAGTACTACATGATATTGCTTTCGAAAAATAGACCCAGAGGCATTGAGTTATATACAAACAATTGTTTAACTCAATTAACAGTTAAAATATAAATTTTAATATTCTCTGATATCTAAAAAAAACAATGAAACTAGGGGTACATCTATAAAAATTAAATTTACACTACAACTAAATTTCATAATAATTTTACACATGGATAATTTTTATATTCATATCGACAATTAAAAATATTAAATTAATTATTTTTAATTTTATATTAATTTAAATTTATCATTTAATTATTTAAAATTATCCATTCCGAAAGACTAATATTTCATATTATGTGTGTGGTTGAAAGATTCTCAAAAAAAAAAAATTAGTTCTAGAGTAGGTAGACATAAATTATTCAATGTGAAACTAAATTGTACGATAGTATACAACGAACAAAAATATTTTTTTGCATTTTACAAAATATTTTATCTTATTACTAGGTAGTTTCTATATTTAGTAAAATTATAGTTTATTAATATAACATAATGTTGAGTAAACGATTTTCGTTGTAATTAATTAATTTGTTTAATTTCTTACATTAAGTAAGAATAAGTATGAACACATATAATAAAATATATTATTTTAAAAAGATTAAACTCATAATAGTTTACAATGTATAAAAATTTAAATTATTACAATTATATTTTATTAGTATATCTTTGATATCGTTAAAATTAAGCATAATTACGTTAAGACTTGGAAGGTTTTGTAATACAAAAGTTTCAATTCGATACAATGATGATAATATGCGCATCTTCCTGAATTGTTAATATTATTATACCTAACGGGAGTTTTAATCTTGTCCCTTCGTGTTTTGTGTATGTTAAACTTTATTTTAAAATAACATAAATCAAACATTTAAACCATACAAACATAGATATATTTATGATAGTTATTATCATAGTGCCACGGTAATATTTTATTCAGGTATTGTCATAATGCATTGAATAGATTCTCAGTTTAAATCAAAATCAATCAGTATATTTAGACATTTATAATTCATCAACTCAGAACTAAAATATTCTATATAATATGTCATAACTGAAAATGTTAAGAAAACGAATTTCAACCTTTTTATGTATTTTTTATTTTTTCGCAGTATTTGATTCGAACGCCAGCCTATATTATATATAGTATTTACCTTACTGTATTAACAGAAATATATTTATAATTATATATTAATAATATATTTATATATTTCTTTAACACTTTCACTGCCAACAATTTTTCCCTCTGCAACTTGCACAGGTCAGACAAATTTGAAATTTTTATTTTATACAGCCTGTAAGCTACAGAAAAATATATAAAACCGAAACCCGAAATTTTAAACGTTTTAAAATTATTTTTAACTTACTTTGTTACTTTAAGTTTGAAATATCGTACGCCAATGGTTCTCAAAATATCGTATCTTCCGTAATATCGTATTTATTGAATATTTCACTCCTTACAACTACATCTAAAATTTTATAAACTTAAAACTGAAGAAATAATAACTTAATTCCAAAAACTATTTAAAAATTGATAACATGCAGCACGTTATTAATATTTACATTTCGGGATGAAATACATTCAATAAAAATTTTGAATAATTCTCATAATCCGGCAAATTAACGTAGAAACAATATTTACGCATCCAAACTTTTTTTAAATTTTTTCTTGTTATAACAATATACTGTCCAACAGTTGCAATGATAACACGAAACTTTTCTTTGAAAAATCTAACGAAATTAAAACCGGATTCAAGACAATGTCAGCTATATATATATATATATATAGGACTAAACATCAATGAAGTCAAGATTAAATACTTGATTGTAGCACAGAGGAAACATCTACAAAACTCAATTTTAGTGAGAAATATGACATATGAAAAAGTAACTAACTTTAAATAACTTTGAGTGGACGTTAATGAAAGAGCGGATATAGTCATAAGGAAATCAATCGCAAAAGAATAGCAGAGAATTATTGCTATTTATCACTGGTAAGGTTACCTCTGATCTGATCTGATCTGATGAAAATATTAAGGAGAATTTTCGGCTCCAAAAAGTATAAATACTGATAACAATGAATATGAACCAAGGACGAACGCAGAACTAAGAGAATTAATTAATGAACCCGATATAGTAGGTGTTCTAAAAATCCGAAGACTTAGCTGAGCAGAACGTGTATGAAGAGCGGAAGGTAGAATAGTAAACAAGGTGACAATGTGAAAGCCGGATCAAATAAGACGATGAGAACGGCCAAGACAGAAGTAACGGATCTAGAGAGCTTAACTAGTTTGTACGTAATAGTACTTGCACGACAATGAAAGGGTTAAACAAAAGTAGTGTCCAAATAAGATATTGTCTAATTTTATCGATGTGTGAAATTTAGTGCAAAAATGTCTTTATTTCTCATCCAAAATACAAGATTAAAGACAAAGTCATATAGATTATACAGATACAAATATAAAAATTTGTTTTCCTTCCTTCGGTCTTCGGAGAGGATAGTGTAATGTTTTTATTTTAAATTTGATAGCTAAGATATTTTATGATAAACCATTGCATTCGATAAATAATTCTGAGCGAAGTTTAGTATGTGTAATATTATTAAAATAATAATAATAATAATAATAATCAATCATGACAACTTTATTTCTTTATTTTATTTCCCCTACATTTATAAAATATTTTTATTAAAAAAGGTACATTTTCTTTAACTTAAGGTTTGCGGCTTTACGCTTAAGAAAAATACTGGGGAAAATTGACCTATTCATAATACTAGCCGAAACCAATTTTCTAACAAAAATAAATCGATTCTTTCCACAAGAAAAAAAAATGTGTATAGACATAAAAACACACATCATCTTCAAATGCCAATAGGTTCAGTCTTTATTACATTTACAATCTAAAATTAAATTTTTTCTGCCATTTTAGTATAACCAAAATATCAAGTTAGATATCTTATTTAGGATTTATTTATTTTAAATATTAATAAAAAAAAAAAAACGTACTTTTGCGATCATACATTTCATGAATCTTTTTACTTGACAATATTAACTTTAAAATAAAATAAAATCCATCATATTATTATATATAGTATAGAGTTTATTACTACGATAGCCGTATTCAAAATCCCAGGTTGAAATGCATTTTACATTCAATTATTTGTACATAGTTTCTATATAATGCAAAAATTATAATATAAAAATATGCATTTCATAACCGCATATAGTTATTATAAAATCTTTATCGGTGAAATTTAACTCCATATTATCTAGGACATAGGTTTTTTTTTAAAAAAAAAACTCTAGATAGTTATAGCAAAATAAATAATATTCCACAATAACTAATATGTTTAGTAGTTACAATAATTTGTAATTTATCATATTATATGCATAACATTATTGTATAGAGTGTAGGCTTATACTTAAGAGGACACCACGTCATCCATTTTCTAGTGGGTCTGTATAGGCTAATTTCAAGACATTTTTTGAAAAATTAAAATTTAACAATTAAAAAACGTTAAAATACATTTTAAAGGTAATCCAAGACCATAATCGTATTACTTTTTATTACTGTTTAATCACGGAATTCGTTCAAAAACATGTTTGTGAAAACCAAACGAAATGGAAATTTAAACTGGTCTTAAAGGAAATACACTTGTTTTAAAATAAACGAAGGACAATATTTTTTAGACGATCTTATGGCGATTTACCAGTATTTTAATTATATTGTAAAATATTGTATTTATAAAAAAACATTTTTTACTTTTTTAATTGACATACATTTTTTTATTAATTAATACTTTTCAAAACACCGATGAGATTGTCTCCAAAAATATTATTCTTTCAATATTTTAAATATAATAGTCGTTGTAACTCTAAAATTCCATTAAAGTGTAGTTTCGTTATTTTTCTTCGACATGTTTTTTCTATTGAAAATCATTGGTGTGGCGTTCTCTTAATATTAATTACCATGGAACCTTTTATTCTCTATATAATTTCACTTTTTAAAAGATAAATGTTTATAATAAACTTATTCTATTTATGACCTCACTTTTTCCTACCGAATTGTGATAAGCTACCTTTATTTTTGTACCCTATATAACTATTCATAATCACATTTCAATATACTCTACTATATAACTTCCATATTACCCTTAATAATAATCTTAAAATCTAGAATTAGAATCTTGGAATTTTATATTTTTATCTTTTAAATGTTTTAAAACCAGCTATTGGATTTATTTTATACTGAGTATTTAATTAAACAATAAAATAGAAATACATATTTAAAAATCCATATTTTTTTGCTATATAACTATTTTGAAACAAAAAAAAAAAAAAAAACGATTTCGTAGAACCTTTTCACTCTCGATTTACCTGAACAAATCGTAACTTGTTAGTTAACTATTATAATAATAGATGTTCGGAAATTTCTTAAAAATTAAATCAATGTCGAATAATAGAACCAACTATATATATATATATATATATTATACTTGCACTAAAGACTGCAGGACGCCATATAGCTTTTGTGCTCACAATCCCTTTAATCTGTATAACACACACGTGCATATAAGGATCAAATAGGTAAATATTCGTATACTGACTTGTCTGACTATTAGTTTAAAATGCCCGTGTTAAACATATTGATCGTTATTTCAGAGTAAATTGTATTTTAATGTTTTTGACACGACTGGAAAATATGAGAATATTAGGTACTATATCTATATACAAATATACCTATACATATTGGAGTTAATCGAAATTATATAATAAACCACGGTTTCCGAACAAACCGAAATTAATATTAAAATATAAGTACTAAAGTTTCAATTATTTAAATAATCCGTAAAAAAGCCCATTTTTTTATTGACTCTACAATATATGTAAATATTTTTTCCATATGGTCGGTACTGCAGTATGCTCTTGAGACGTTGAAATTCAAATAAATAAATAAAATTATAATTTAACTCTTATAGTTAATGTCCAGTGGACGTATAGATTCCATTAAACATAATCTCTTCTAACGACAAAATCCAAACTAGAATTATATTATATTTTTTGATTCGTTTATTTCATTTTCATTATTGTCATTACATTTTATGCAAGAATGTGATAAAAGGAGTATCTTATTATCACAGATATATAAAATAACATAATATGTATTTCATCGTTTTATATATCTGTGATCTTATCAAATGTGGTAAAATGCATAGATGTCTTGGAACAAACGAATCGACAATTCATTCTTTCTTTCAAAACATTCTCATATGAAACGCCGTCTGAATATTGTTCACCCGAGACACAGTGAATTTTGTTAATGGTCTATGAATTTAGTAGGTAGTGTCCTGTTATAATTTACATTATAAGTTGTTATTAGTTATTATAGTGTATTCTAAAAAATATTTCGATTTAATGTTTTTGTCGGTAAAAATAATGGATAATTAATTGTATTTATAGAACTTGTAGCAATTATGGTAATATTTTAATCTAATTTTTAATTTACGTAATAAATAAAAATCTACTCGTCCAGACAGCTTAATTTATGATATTCTATTTTAAAACATTCCCAACGTAAAAGCAATCATTGTACGTCTTTACGATTTAATACTATTTATTTTATTTTTTTTTATTCAATACATTTTAATTGGAAATGAACATTTTTTTTTCAATTGCCAAAGTGACGGAATTTATCATTTAATCGAAATATTTTACATTTTATCGGGAATCAAAAATATAAATTATTGTATTAACTAGAGCATAATATCTTTTGTATTTAATCATAGAGAAATTTGTTGATGTATAAAATTTTCATATTTAAAATCTATAT